>SKCR01044544.1:0-66739 GCA_019454045.1 Zanthoxylum bungeanum | reverse complement strand
AGCTAAGACTCTACCCAATCCTTGTGCTGCTGCTACGTATTGTGGCTTAGTACCAACACTAGTACCATAAAAGACACATATATTTACAACTCGTCTTCTTGAAGTGACTTCCATTTTTATCTGGATGCCTTCAAAAGTGCAATGATGAGTTGAATATATAACACCTGAAAAGGGTTAGTAATAATAGCACTAGTATTTTCCAAAGGACGATTATTAGCAAAACAATAAAAGAAATGGTGAAAAGTCAAAAAGTTGGATCCTGTCGGAGAAAATAAAAGAAAATAACAAAACAAATCACAATCATTAGGAAAAGACAAAGAGATATAATATTTATAAGAAAGTAACAGCTTGATTGACGTCTATGCGTCAGGGACAAGCTTCCCATCCAATTTTCTTATAATTGGGCAAACATGGTCTTTTAAAGTCAGATTCCCGAGACTAAACTGTTGTCTTTCTTTACGGAATTGTGCATATAACATACGAATTTCATGATACACATATCCACTGGGATGCGTCTCAAGAGTCTTAGATATGTCATCCAAAGACTCTTTACTCAAGCCATCCCTAATGAATTTAATCTTATCTTCGCGGTTATCAGACACCATTCCTAAAGAACGACAACGAGTATTACATGTCATGCGAGCACATTTATAGCAAACACCCATTCTTTTAGCTCTTCTCTTTTTAACATAGGTGTTTCTTCCTAAACCAGACAGATGTGAAATAAAAGAGTCAGAAGACTCACCTGCTAATCGGACCCGTGCTTCAATAATCCAACGAATGTCATTATGAATACCTTTGTTCATCAGTAGTCTCATTCGTTCCAAGCAACCTTTGTAGACTTTCATCAGAGAATTTTGAGGGAGAGAAGGAAATTGCTTGTGAAGATTTGCGAGAGCGTCTTCTATCCTGAAATATGATTTTACCTACACAAATTAAACATAGAAAAATAAAACACACCAAATCACAATATATACACAAATTGCATGGGTTGCCTCCCAGCTAGCGCTAAGTTTAACGTCGTCAGCTAGACATGATTGCCCGAACGTTAGGCTGGATCTGAAAGTGTGACACTTTCTTTTTGTCGCTCAATTGATTCTCCCCAGTAATGCTTGACACGCTTGTTTTTAACTTTGAATGTGTTGTTGGATTTGGGGTTGTATATTTTCCGTATGGTAACACCTGAGTGATCACTTTGATTTTGGCTTCCATGGGAAGATTTTCAACCTTGATTTGTTTAACAGTACCTTCTGCCCTGGTTCTAGTTGTATGCGCACTAATTTCTCATCATGTTTCTTCTTGGCCTATTCTTTGTACAATTTGGCATTCTCAAATGGTTGAATATGAAATTCCTCTAATTCATTGAGCTGGTGGAACTGTTTCTCTTTTGTTACTTGTAGTGCAAGAATTGGCTTCTTCAGTGCGCAATACGCTTTATCTTCAGGCTCCACAAGCAATTGATTTGCTTTAAGTTTGTCAGTAGAACTTTGCATTGCATTGGAGTTCTGGATGGTACTATGTATCACATCAAGTCTGAAACATTCCTCATTCTTTTCGTCATCCGGGAAATTCATGGCTTTGAAAACATTGAATATTACTTCTTGGTCATGTACCCTCATGGTTAATTCTTCTTTTTGTACATCAATAATGGTTCGACCTGTAGCAAAAAATGGTCTCCGGAGGATGATCGACACGTCTTCGTCTTCCTCCATATCAAGGACAATAAAATCTGTTGGGAAAATAAATTTGTCAACCTTAACCAGCACATCTTCAACTACACCTCTCGGAAATACGAGCGTTCTATCAGAAAATTATAGAGAGACTGAGGTGGGCATTGTTTCTCCAATATGCAGTTTCCTGTAAATAGAAAAAAGCATCAAGTTAACACTTGCACCTAAATCACACAAAGCTTTACCGAAGTCATGTTCTCCTATGGTGCAAGGAACAATGAAACTGCCAGGATCTTTCAACTTTGGGGGAAGCTTCCTCTGAATGATGGCGCTGCATTCTTCTGACAATGCAACAGTCTCGTAATCTCCCAATCTTCTCTTTCTTGAAAGAATGTCTTTCATGAATTTGACATAGCTAGGCATTTATTCCAACGCTTCTGCAAATTGAATGTTGATATGCAACTTTTTAAATATCTCCAAGAACCAAGAAAATTACTTGTTGTACGTGCCAAATTTGGGCCAAGGACAAAATCGTCTTTCACTTCGAACACAATACCAAGTGAGGCCCAAAGAAATAACCCAGCCCATTAAACTCTAAACCCTTTACAAAAATAAAAGGTCAAACCCATTAACCGATTCTCTCTTTTCCCCAACAAATAATATATCTCCATATGCAAAATATTCTCCCCGCCGAAAGCAGAGACAATAAGCATGTTATGGGGACCCATTTCCCATGTGCAGACCAGAGAATTCACCTTTCTCCACCTATAAAATGAAGCATAATTCATGAAGTTAAGGGGGGGAGCTTCTCAACTCTGAGGCAGGCTTCACTTCTTTCTTACAATCCTCTGCTTTCTGACATTAGCACTCTCAGAGCTCTCCATCCCCTTATACACTTACCACCGCCCTCACGGCCACCCAAAGAGTTTAAGGTAACATCAAACCTTACTTTCACATTTTACTCACTTACTACTCATTTCATACTACTGACTTGAGCGTCGGAGTGCCCCCGGCACCCACCACACCGGTGGGCAGTCTACTCCCGCTCACCCTACCTTTGTCTTGCAGGATCGCTAATGCCCCCAACCTACAAATTCTGATTGTGGACCTCGGTCGAATTCCAGCGTCCACAATTTGGCGCCCACCATGGGGCCTTAGCGATTCATAGCAGACAAAGATTTCCCAGTCTACGGTTCCTAAAACACAGCCAACCATGGTTTCTAACAGTGAGCAAACATCAGATCTTATGACCACACAGCTAGCCATACTCCAAGAACGATTACACACCTCAAAAGAAGAGAATCAAGTCACGTGAACTCCAAAACAACCCTCCATAAGAAATTGGAAAAAATCTCCTCAACTTCCCAATCAACTTTTCCAGGAAAAGGCTTATTATTATTAAGGAAAGACAATCAGCTGAAGCTGCTACAATATATTCTCCATCAAGCTTCACGTGGCTGAAAAGTTGAGTTGAGAGCTCACTACCAAAAGCAAGAAGCCATACTACATCACACGCGAATGAGGAATAGACTATATGATAAAGCTACATGCACAGACAGTCACATGGAATCCAACTTGATATAAGATGATTGGGTCCCATTTGACACTACAAGATGTTCTAATCTTGGAAGGCAATCAAACAAGAACAAAGGCAATAATATATCTCATTCACAAACCATCCCATGGGCAACTGTTTGCATATAGCATGGATCGATCCCGGGTGAAAAAAGAGAGAAGAATGAAAGAAGATGATATCAACCACTCACAACTGAATCTCACTTTTGTAGCATGAAATCAAAGCTCAGCAATAAAACTGCATGCTACACCACTCAAGTTTTGTAAATTCAAGCACACTGTCCAGACACTAGAATGAGGGTCCATACGACATTTCATGGATGGAGCTGACATCAATTCTATTCGACAAAAACATATACAAAACTCACGGAAGAATGTCTAACACAAGTCAAAGGCCCATACGACGCTACACGAACGGAGCTCTGACATTAGAAAGATGGTCCATACAACATTACATGAAGGTTCTGAAGACATTGAAGGATAATCACCATCTTGAGACGACACATATGGAGTTTCATCACATGAAAGGTTAGTCATCATCTTCATGCTACGATGATTTAATACCACCAACTCCAGACTATATATGGAATCTTTTATCATGCCTAGTAGAATGAAGAACTTTCTTGGATCTCCTTTAGGTCCAATCGACCAACCTATATTAGGTTAGGTAGTATGGAAATTCTATGTGACTTTCATCAAAGTTTATTCTATTGTAGTATCATTGACCATATTCAGGTATTATATAATTAGTAATGGCCTTGATAGGCATCCATCTCTTCCATACTACATATGAGGATAATCATCTCCACACTACGTATGGAGATTATCATCCACTCAATACTATATGGATGGATTTCCATAAACTCTAGAAAGAATTGGAAAAGCCCCATGAACCTTCATCAGGTTCATTCGACCAGGTTAGGTAGAATGAAAATTTTCTTGGACCACCTTTAGGTCCAATCGACCAACCTTTATCATGATAGGTAGTATGAGAATTCTTTTGGACCTTCATCAAGTCTAGTAGAGTGGTGATTCTCATAGACATGCATTAAGTTCATTCGACATCTACACGTGTAGCTTGGGACTTGGTATGGATCTTATGCATGTATGGTTTGATGCTTGGTGTCTGTCCCACTCGACATCTACACATGTAGCTTGGGACTTGTTATGGATCTTATGCATGTATGGTTTGATGCTTGGTGTCTGTCCCATTCGACATCTACACGTGTAGCTTGGGACTTGGTATGGATCTTATGCATGTATGGTTTGATGCTTGGTGTCTGTCCCACTCGACATCTACACATGTAGCTTGGGACTTGTTATGGATCTTATGCATGTATGGTTTGATGCTTGGTGTCTGTCCCACTCGACATCTACACGTGTAGCTTGGGACTTGTTATGGATCTTATCCGTGTATGGTTTGATACTTGATGTCTGTCACACTCGACATCTACACGTGTAGCTTGGGACTTGTTATGGATCCTATGCATGTATGGTTTGATGCTTGGTGTCTGTCCCACTCGACATCTACACGTGTAGCTTGGGACTTGTTATGGATCTTATGCATGTATGGTTTGATGCTTGGTGTCTGTCCCACTCGACATCTACACGTGTAGCTTGTGACTTGTTATGGATCTTATGCATGTATGGTTTGATGCTTGGTATCTGTCCCACTCGACATCTACACGTGTAGCTTGGGACTTGTTATGGATCTTATGCTGTGTGTATGGTTTGATGCTTGATGTCTGTCCCACTCGACATCTACACGGTAGCTTGGGACTTGTTATGGATCTTATGCATGTATGGTTGATGCTTGGTGTCTGTCCCACTCGACATCTACACATGTAGCTTGGGACTTGTTATGGATCTTATGCATGTATGGTTTGATGCTTGGTGTCTGTCCCACTCGACATCTACACGTGTAGCTTGTGACTTTTTATGGATCTTATGCGTGTATGGTGGTTTGATGCTTGGTGTCTGTCCCACTCGACATCTACACGTGTAGCTTGGGACTTGTTATGGATCTTATGCATGTATGGTTTGATGCTTGATGTTTGTCCCAATCGACATCTACACGTGTAGCTTGGGACTTGTTATGGATCTTATGCGTGTATGGTTTGATGCTTGATGTCTGTCCCACTCGACATCTACACGTGTAGCTTGGGACTTGTTATGGATCTTATGCATGTATGGTTTGATGCTTGATGTTTGTCCCAATCGACATCTACATGTGTAGCTTGGGACTTAATGTGGATCTAATGCATGTATGGTTTGATGCTTGATGTTGTCCCAATCGACATCTACATGTGTAGCTTGGGACTTAATGTGGATCTTATGCATGTATGGCTTGATGCTTGATGTTTGTCACAATCGACATCTTCATGTGTAGCTTGGGACTTAATATGATCTTATGCGTGTATGACTTGATGCTTGATATGTGTCTTATTTGACATCTACATGTGTAGCTCGGGGCTTAAAGAAAAAACCCAGTCGACATAACACCTCATTGACTTGAGACTAATTAAGAATTACTTAGTTAACATCTCAACGTGTAGCTTGGGGGCGTAACATTGATCCCAATCGACACTACACGTTTGTAGTTTGGGACTTATTGATGATCACAGCCGACATCATCTAGTCTGTAGTATGTAGTATGGGGATTATCCTGACCTTCATCGGGTTCAGTCGACTGGGAACATTCCCCATGGCTCATGTAGAGTCAAGTTGAAGACCTGGCATTCATCTGGTCCAGAAGACATTGTACTCCCCTGGTCATTTGACCCGTAGTATGGGGATTATCCTGACCTTCATCGGGTTCAGTCGACTGGGAACATTCCTCATGGCTCATGTAGAGTCAAGTTGAAGATCTGGCCTTCATCTGGTCCAGAAGACATTGAAAACTCCTCTGGTCTTTGGACCCGTAGTATGGGGATTATCCTGACCTTCATCAGGTTCAGTCGACTGGGAACAATCCCCATGGCTCATAGTAGAGTCAAATTGAAAGACCTGGCCTTCATCTGGTCCAGAAGACATTGTACTCCCATGGTCATTTGACTCGTAGTATGAGGATTATCCTGACCTTCATCGGGTTCAGTCGACTGGGAACATTCCTCATGGCTCATGTAGAGTCAAGTTGAAGACCTGGCCTTCATCTGGTCCAGAAGACATTGAAAACTCCTCTGGTCTTTGGACCGTAGTATGGGATTATCCTGACCTTCATCAGGTTCAGTCGACTGGGAACAATCCCCATGACTCATATGGAGTTAAGTTCAAGACTTGGCCTTCATCTGGTCCAGAAGACATTGTAGACTCCTCTGGTCCTTTGACCCGTAGTATGGGCTTATCCAGACCTTCATCAGGTTCAGTCGACTGGGAACAATCCCCATGGCTCATGTAGAGTCAAGTTGAAGACCTGGCCTTCATCTGGTCCAGAAGACATTGTACTCCCCTGGTCATTTGACCCGTAGTATGGGGATATCCTGACCTTCATCGGGTTCAGTCGACGGGGAACATTCCCCATGGCTCATATAGAGTCAAGTTGAAGATCTGACCTTCATCTGGTCCAGAAGACATTGTAGACTCCCATGGTCATTTGACCCGTAGTATGTGGATTATCCTGACCTTCATCTAGTTCAGTCGACTGTGAACATTCCCCATGGCTCATGTAGAGTCAAGTAGAAGACCTTGCCTTCATGGTCAAGACGACCTTAAAAGACTCATCTGGTCTTTGGACCCGTAGTATGGGGATTATCCAGACCTTCATCAGGTTCAGTCGACTATGAACATTCTATGTTTCTTGTAGAGTAAATTGAAGTTTTTAACTTCAGCTACTTCAAAAGACATAGAAGACATCTAATATCAGGATCAAATCTCTGATGATACACTCGACATATTACTCTTCAAGTCAAAGACTCTTTTACTTAAAGAGTATGGAACAAACTGTACGTGCCAAATTTGGGCCAATGACAAAATCGTCTTTCACTTCGAACACAATACCAAGTGAGGCCCAAAGCAATAACCCAGCCCATTAAACTCTAAACCCTTTACAAAATAAAAGGTCAAACCCTTTACCGATTCTCTCTTTTCCCCAACAAATAATATATCTCCCATATGCAAAATATTCTCCCCGCCGAAAGCAGAGACAATAAGCATGTTATGGGGACCCATTTCCATGTGCAGACCAGAGAATTCACCTTTCTCCACCTATAAAATGAAGCATAATTCATGAAGTTAAGGGGGGGAGCTTCTCAACTCTGAGGCAGGCTTCACTTCTTTCTTACAATCCTCTTCTTCTTACAATCCTCTGCTTTCTGACATTAGCACTCTCAGAGCTCTCCATCCCCTTATACACTTACCACGCCCTCACGGCCACCCAAAGAGTTTAAGGTAACATCAAACCTTACTTTCACATTTTACTCACTTACTACTCATTTCATACTACTGACTTGAGCGTCGGAGTGCCCCCGGCACCCACCACACGGTGGGCAGTCTACTCCCGCTCACTCTATCTTTGTTTTGCAGGATCGCTAATGCCCCCAACTTACAAATTCTAATTGTGGACCTCGGCCGAAATCCAGCATCCACACTTGTCCAGTTTATTCTTCTGGAGACGCTGTGGAAAAGGTGGAGGTAGATTAGAGTGATTTTTTCTCGATTTTCATTTGCTTCTTTTTCCACCATATGTGGAACTCTTTGCTATTTTCTTTTGGAACTTTATCAATAGTTGCCTTGATTCCAATATCTTTGTTGATTTCAATACCAATTTTAAAATGATTGCATGACATTGCTCATTCCCCATGTTCCTTGGATTTGGTTCTGTGTTGCTGGGAAGATTTCTTGACAGTTTGTAACTCTGAGCATTGGCCAGTTGTCCAATTTGATTTTCCAGTGGTTTAATAGAAGCAGATTGACTTTGAATTGATGATGCTTGGGATTGAAACATAGCATCATATCTAGCTGTTTGAGAGTCGTGTTTTGCTTCTATCTTTTTCAAGTGGGTAAACACTTCTGTTATTCCTGGTGTAGGACACAAAAATCGGCGACGCTGTTTCCAGGCTCGCGGCCAGATGGGAGTACGGAGTAGCCCGCGGGGGACTAAACCGGAGAATAAAATGGAGTCGCCACCGGTGTGAAACGGGAAAATGATTTAAGGCCGCACTCACCCCTCGCAAGGGAAGACCTCAAACCGTTGGGTTGGAATGGTCCCTTACTTATGTCACTTGTAATGAACGAATTTGTGCAATAATTTAACTAGGTCTAGCAAACATATATGCTCAAGAGTAACTTAGATCTAGTTCGCATTCATCAAAGTAAATCCTAGTCTAAGTTTCATGCTTTGAAAGTAATTATCACAACGGCAAACATACGATATCACACAATGAGCATGTTGAATCATCAAATATAAAGAATAAATAACATCCTAAACATAAACGCAATTTGAATTCCTATTGTGAAAGAAAATAACTAAATCATCCATAAAATAAATAACACACTAAACTAAACATGCTCGATACAAGGTTGGATGAAACGAAACATGTGTGTCTCTCAAGTGGTACGTGGCATTGTATCCCAGAGTGTAAACCGCAATACCGTCCATTCGGATTCGGCTACGAAATTTATGTCCGGGTTTCCATCCGATATACCGCAAGAGAGAACACATATTCCGTTAATCCGGAAATCATATCATGCACCAATCCACAATACTCATGCGAAATAAGTAATAAATAAACTAAAAAAATAAAGGATATAATAAAAAGGGTAAGGGGTGCCCTCAGGTCTAACTCTTAGTCGTCTCTCGGGAGTGCGTTTCACGGTGCCGGAAGGGTATCGTTTCCACTGCTTTTACTGGTTCGCTGTTTCCACTGGTTCGTAATTTTCACTGTTTTGTCCATTTTACTCAAATATTTAAGTTGCATCTCAAAATCAGTCCACGATGTGCGTTCGAGTTGCGTTCGTCTGAGCGTTCGAACGCCCGAAAGCATAAAATTTACGTTTGAGTTACATTTGGGGTGTGTTCAAATGCTCATGCATAAGTGGGTTATTTTGGATGCATTTTGAGTCAGTTTTGCATAAGGAAAAACCTATCTTTGCCCCACCTATTTAAACAAACATTTAGCCACTTTAATCAAGTAAAAAAAACTCAATTTAGAAATTCTTGATTACCTTGTTTTATTTGTCTTAGTGATATTGATCATTGATTAACCATCAACACAAAAACATAACCCTAACCCAACTTCCTAAGCCTTCAGAGTTCTCAAGGAAGAAGATTGGCAGTGAGAGTTCTGGCGTTGCAAGTTCACAGAGTTGATCCACTCAAAGACTTCAGAGGTTCTGAAGAATACCGCTTGGTGCGTTGCTCGAGAAGTTTTTCGAGTTATTACAGTTTATAGGTATTAGAATTGGTAAAATTGTCACCATATGTCGTATACTATCACTGTAAGTTTTTCTCATTATAATGGAAATTTGTCTGATAGTCTATATATCTGGAGTGGTTTTTTACTCGAACGAAATTTTCAACTTCGTCAACAAGATTATTGTGTTGATTATTTATTACTTTGATATATTTGCTTTATTTCCTAATTGTATAGACTTAAGT
Source organism: Zanthoxylum bungeanum (assembly GCA_019454045.1). NCBI lineage: Eukaryota > Viridiplantae > Streptophyta > Magnoliopsida > Sapindales > Rutaceae > Zanthoxylum > Zanthoxylum bungeanum. The sequence continues at coordinate 56,899 of SKCR01044544.1, read as the reverse complement.
GTAATCCATATAAATAATAATTAGGACATATCTTAAATATTGTGTATATTCCGCATAGGGTCAAAACCTAGGACGAAATACGAATTTCCAGTCTCTGTTACGGTCGTCATTCGATTCAAAGAATTCTTCATTTCAGAACCGTACATGAGATATTGATTATAGAAACATGACTTTAATTAGTCATTTCTTAGTGAATAAGGAAAAATATTATCTAGACGGGTGAATAGGCGTCATCCTGCTAGGCGAAGCGATTGAGTTTTGCACCCTAGATGGTGAGAGTCCATATGATAATGATGTCTATTCCTGACTTCCTCATTCAATATTAATCTCCTCCATTCTTCCACAATGTCCACAAGAGTAATTATGACTAATTTAATCATGTTTTCATGTTTCAATTGAACACTTTCATTGTCAAATGGAACCGACTATCAATGGATTTTGGACAGACACATTCATTGTGAATGGGAAGATCATCCACTAGTCTTTTTTATGAAGCTATACAAAGAGAGAAAACTTAGGTCTCAGTTCTGACTAAACCAAAGTCACTTCATGTTGAAAGAATAACGGTAGTTAATGAATCTGCATTTGTTATCGGACATACTACTTTTGTTGAATATCTTAATATACAATGAAGATATGATAGTAGCTTGTTGATTTATAGGCTTTATAATATTCAGTCAGAAGAGTTTAAGTAAGACTTTCAAAGTGATTCTCGACGGAGAATCCAGACTATTTAGAAAGAATCGGCTGCATTCTTCAATCATAACAATATAGTTCTTATGTAATCCAACGAACAATGATTACTTAGAAGCAGCTTTCAAATTAGTAGGCCTAAGGTTATTTTATTTTTGAGACTTCTGATCATAACATAATATTATAATAAAAAATATAAAGTCTTTACCATTGATTATTTTAGAGGATATAGAAAAAAAAATGGGGGCCATAGATGGTCGTCTCGCTAGCCTATGATCAAGATCGGCCCTGATTGTGTACATAAGGAATAAAAACCAAATCTCATCTATACAACTAAACTAATCCTATTTAGTTATTGATGGAGTGAGTAGATCTGTCATTTTAAATAAAACTGCTTCTCAACTCCTAACAACTTCTTAATTTCTAATGTAGGCACGTCATTCAATTTTATTCCTATCATTCTACTTTGTAATTAATTCATTAATTAATTAAATTTAGGAAGATACAGGGAATAGTTATTCGCACAACCAAGAAAGCAGCAAGCAACCTACAACAAGAAAGACACCAATACAATATTTCTACGAATAAATTATTTGTCATATATATGTGTAGAAAATATAATTTTAAACAAGTGACACATGAAATGAACCTATAGCTACAGACGATCGACCAAGATTCATATGAGAGTGATAGCTCAATTTACAGAATGATAGCTTGATTATTGATTATCATGCTATCAAACTGTTGTGATTAAACCACAATAATAGAGGTGATTGAAGAGAAAACTCTTCTTTTAATTACCAACAAAAGAATTACAAAGCTTACAAAACAAAGCTTTACAAAAAAACTCTCACACCACTTTACTCTCTATTCTCACTCAATTCATTTTTGGGATCTCTGGGATACTTAGAATGGTCTGAGGCTCCATTTTATAGTGCCCAAACCGTGTGAACAGTGCCACGCGGTTTGGCACACACACAGCTTGCAAACAAGCTGTCCACAAACTTGCAACTTGCATGATGGTCCTCTCAGCTTTCGGCTGATTGCATGCTGGCAGCCTACTGTTGTTGGGCAACAAATCTCCCCCTCGGTGAAGATTCCCCAAAATCTGAGCCGACCATAATCATCCAAATCTGGATCCTCCAAAGGATCCTCCCTGGCTGCATCTGTATGACTGCCTACGTACCCTGAGTTGGGATCAAGCCAATCGTAGTTCTCTGAATCTCCCCACTCTGACTATGTGGAGAGTTTTGTCATCCCGGCTATGGCCGACAGATTTCAAGCTTCTCCTTCGGTAAAACCTTCGTGAACATATCGGCACCGTTGTCGTCGGTGTGAATTTTCCTGAGTTCTAACAGCCTTGAGCTCAGGACGTCCCGTATCCAGTGATACCTCACATCGATATGTTTTGACCTCGAATGGAATGTGGAATTTTTACCGAGATAGATAGCACTCTGGCTATCATAGTACAAAATGTACTTTTCTCCTTGAAACCCAATTCCTGGACGAATGTCTTCATCCACAGCAATTCCTTGCAAGCTTCTGTAACTGCAATGAATTCTGCCTCTGTTGTAGAAAGTGCAACACACCTCTGCAACCTAGACTGCCATGCCACAGCCTCCTGAGAGAGTAATCAGATACCCCGAAGTAGACTTTCGGGTATCCACATCTCCTGCCATATCTGAATCTGAGCGTGTAGCCTATCAACACTGGCTTGTCGCTGCTTCCAAAACATAACCTCATCTTGGATGTGCCTCGTAGATACCGCATGATCCATTTGATCGCATTCCAGTGTTCCCGTCCTGGGTTTGACATAAACCGGCTGACCAATCCAACTGCGTGTGCTAAGTCTGGCCTTGTGCACACCATGGCATACATAAGACTTCCCACTGCTGAGGTGTATGGAACCTGTTTCATTTCCTCCTTTTCTGTCTCAGTAGAGGGACTCTGCTGTGTACTCAATCTAAAGTGGGTAGCAAGAGGAGTGCTAACCGCTTTAGCCTTGTCCATCTGGAATCTCTGAAGTACCTTCTCGATGTACTCCTCCTGTGACAAGTATAACTTCCTGGCTTTCCAATCACGGCCGATCCTGATGCCAAGAATCTGCTTAGCTGGCCCCAAGTCTTTCATCTCAAAAGACTTACTCAGTTGCTGCTTCAAATTATCAATCCTCGATTGATTCCGGCAACATCAACATATCATCTACATATAACAGTGATGATAAAGTCATCGTCAGAAAACTTCTGAACGAAAACACAATGGTCTGAAGTAGTCTTCTTGTATCCCTGCTCCCCCATAACTGACTCAAACTTCACGTACCACTGTCTCGGTGCCTGTTTCAAACCGTATAGGCTTTTCCTGAGTCTGCACACATAGTCCTTTCCCGCTGACTCTGAAGCCTTCTGGTTGCTCCATGTAAATTTCTTCTTCCAGATCTCCGTGAAGAAATGCGGTCTTGACATCCATCTGCTCAACTTTCAGGTCGAGGCTTGCTGCTAAGCTGAGTACCACTCTGATGGATGACATCTTCACAACTGGAGAGAAGATTTCATCGAAGTCAATGCCTTTCCTCTGATTGAATCCCTTGACAACTAGTCTGGCTTTGTACCGAGGTTGTGAAGTATGCTCCTGTTGCTTCACCCTGTACACCCATTTGTTCTTCAAAGCCCGTTTGCCTCTTGGCAATTTCACCAACTCAAAAGTGTGATTGTCATGCAAAGATTTCATCTCATCTTGCATGGCTTCCTCCCACTTTTCTTTGTCATCTGTTTCCACAGCCTCCTGGTAGCTCTCGGGTTCTCCCCCGTCAGTAAGCACACATACTCATACAGAGTATTTGGTTGAAGGTCGCTCCTTTCTCTGTCAGACCTTCTCTGTGGAACTGTTGGTGTAGCTTCTGGTACTGGTGGTTGATCATGATCATCATCTGGGAGCTTCATCACTGTACCCTCCTGTCTGGGAACCTCATCTTCAACTGTACTGGCACCGGTGTATGAGGTTCTGGATTCACATTTCTGTATTGCTGGGGCATTGTCTTCATTCCTTCTGATATCTTCTATGGTCTGGTCTTCAACAAAGACAACATCTCGGCTCCTGACGATCTTCTTCTCCACAGGATCATACAGTTTGTAGCCGAAATCATCCTGACCATAGCCAATAAAGACACACTGTCGCGTCTTTGCATCAAGCTTGGATCTCTCGTCCTTTGGGATGTGTACAAAAGCTTTGCACCCAAAGACATGCAAGTATTCGTATGACACTTCTTTACCTGTCCAAGCTTGGTTAGGAACATTACCTTTCAGTGCGACCGCTGGGGACATGCAAAACATGTACTGTTGTGTTGAGTGCCTCCCCCCAAAATGTCTTCGGCAGCTTGGCTTGTGATAGCAAGCTTCTGACTCTTTCGCACAAGGTTCTGTTCATCCTCTCAGCTAGGCCATTCAGCTGAGGTGTCTTCGGAGGTGTCGTTTGATGTCGGATTCCTTGCGTCTTGCAGTACTGATCAAACGGACCTATGTATTCTCCACCGTTGTCTGTTCTGATGCATTTGAGTTTCTTACCGGTTTCTCTCTCCACCAGGGCGTGAAACTCCTTGAACACTCCAAGCACTTGGTCTTTTTTCTTCAAGGTGTATGCCCAGATCTTCCTTGAATGATCATCAATGAATGTCACAAAATACAGTGACCCACCAAGTGTTCGTGTCTGCATCGGACCGCATACATCTGAATGTATGAGATCTAGTACCTCCGATTTCCTCTGAGGTGGGGAGCTCTGGAATGACACTCTGTTCTGCTTTCCAGCCATGCAGTGTTCACACTTCCGTAAGTGTGAGTTCTTCAATTCCGGAAGAACATTCCGTCTGCGTAGTATCTCCAACCCTGTTTGGCTCATATGACCGAGCTTTTTATGCCATAGCTCGGCTGCCTCATTGCTGTTAACTGTATTTATGCTACTATTGGAAATCTTAGCATGCATCAAATACAGAGTTGAATCTTTCTTACCTCGTGCCACGACCATTGATCCTTTAGTGAGCTTCCAGGTGCCGTCACTAAAGGTGCTGCAGAAACCTTCATCATCCAGCTTGCCTGTTGAGATCAGGTTTAACCGGATGTCTGGGATGTGCTTGACTCCCTTCAACACTAGCCTTGTCCGTTGTCTGTTTCAAGGCAGATGTCTCCAATACCGACGGCTTTGGACTGTCCGTCATTCCCCATCCTTACAGCACCGTAGTCCCCTGGTGTGTAAGATGAAAAAAAGTCTCTGCGAGATGTGGCGTGTATGGAGGCGCCACTATCTATTACCCAACTGGTCTCGTGGCTGGCAAGATTCACAACATCTTCTTCATATATAATATGGAATTCTTTGGAGGTTTTCTCGGTGGTAGTAGCAACTCTTTCTTGATTAGAGTCACCATCTCTTCTGGACTGCTCGTTCTTCAGTTTGTAGCAATCCTGCTTCATATGGCCTTTCTTTTTGCAGTGATAGCACTCAATATCTTTAGTTCTTGATTTACCTCGGTTCTTGTCTGGTCTACCTGGGCCTCGACTTTTACTCCTCCCCCTTCTGGTGTTCTTCTCTGTCACTAGAGCTTCTGAGGTTGAGGCTGATGCTGACTTCTGCATTCTCGTCCTCTTTTCTTCCTCGAAGATCCTGGTCTTTGCCATCTCCATAGTGACTTTCCCATCTGCGGCTGAATTGATCACCGTAGATCTGAACGTTTCCCAAGATTCTGGTAACGTATTAAGGAGTATTAATCCATTTACCTCATCTCCGAAGTCTATGCCCAATCCAGACAATTCCGTCATGGTTCCGAGGAAATCGTTGATGTGGTCCGCCACAGCTGTACCTTCCTGGTATTTCAAACCCATCATCTTCTTGATGTAGTACATCTTGTTGTTACCAGTCTTTGCTCGGAAAAGCTCCTCCAGCTTTCTCCATAAGACACGTGCATTTGTTTCTTCACTAACATGGTTGACGATACTATCGTCGATCCACTGACGAATAGTACTGCATGTTTTCTGGTGAAGATTAGCCCACTTTCATCGGTCATTCCTTCTGGTTTCTGCTCCAGAAATACCGATCCATCATAGTCCTTCACATACAGAAGGTCTTTCATCATTCCTCTCCATGTGAAATAGTTTGTACTGGTTAACAAAATCATTTTTCCGTTGCTCCCCTCCATCATAAAAATTCTAAGCAGAATTTCAAAAAACGGACCTCACCGTTGCGTCCGGAATGGTCGAAAATGGTGGAAATGACACTTCATTTGTCAAAATCCGACACAGGGACCAAATTGCAAATTTCAGAAATTACAGGGGTCAAAGTGCAATTTCCAAAAGTTCAGGGGCGAAAGTGAAATTACGGAAAAGTTCAGGGACTAAATTGCAATTTCCAAAAAGTTCATGGACTAAATTTCTGAGAGTATATGGGCTAATTTGTAATTTCCAGAAAGTTTAGGGACCTATCTGAAATTTACCATGCACCGCTGACGTGGCAGCTGACTGGGCGCTGACTGTGCGCTGACTGTGCGCTGACGTGGCGGATGACTCAGCGTCGTCTTCAACCTTTGGGCGCGTGGGGCGCGTGGCGTGCGCGTGGAGCGCGTGAGGAGTCCTCGGGTTGGCGCGTGCGGCGTCTCTGGACCTCCGATCGATCGCCGGAAAATACCGCCGTGCTCGTCTCGCCGTGAAACGTCTGATGGTATGCTCAAAATCGATTTTCGACAACTGTCGTCGGAACCGACTTTCTAAACCGAATCTCTGTTTCTGAGTTTCGGGATCCCTCCGAGTAACCTTAGCTACTGATACCACTTGTTGTGATAAAACACACACAATAGAGGAGATGTGAGAGGAAACTCTTCTTTTATATTACTCAACAAAGAATACAAAGCTTACAAAACAAAGCTTTACAAAAAACTCTCACACCACTTTACTCTCTATTCTCACTCAATTTCGGATTTCGGGATCTCTGGGATACTTAGAACTGGTCTGAGGCTCCATTTATAGTGCACAAACCGCGTGAACAGTGCCACGCGGTTTGGCACACACACAGTTGCAACAAGCTGTCCACAAACTTGCCAACTTGCATGCTGTCCTCTCAGCTTTCGGCTGATTGCATGCTGGCAGCCTACTGGTTGGCAACACAAACTAATGTTACAAACTTTAAAATGCTGCTAAACGGGACACAACATAAACATAAACATAAATACTCTTATTTTTTATTAAGTTAAGCACCGAATAAAAGAACAAAAGACAGTTATTTTAATGTTTTAAAAAATAAATAATATTGTATTGAAATCTTCATTTCTTATCTTTTAGTTTGGTCTGTAGAGTATCTCCAATAAGATTTCCTACTTGATTCGTACATTTATCATAAATGACATAATTTTTAATTTAGGGAGTCATGTAGAATGATTTATTCCAACAATCCTTTTGCCTTACATAAAATATTAATATTTTTATAATTACAAATATATGTTAATTTTATTTCACCAAATGAAATGGCAATGTTTAATTTATGAGTTGGCAATTAATCGTTTGTTAGAAAGAACACTCAAATCTTATTATTTTTACATTTAAGGTGCGATATAGATTTTCGATTCCTAGGAAATTATGCTCTTAACTTAATAAAATGAGGATGGAACTTCACTTTATAATCTTATCATATAAACAAATTCACATTTAGAGAAGTTGGAATCTAAGCAAATTGTTTGTGGGCTCAATGGTATTGTTAACTAGCTTGAATTTTGATGTGTAAGAAATCCTTAATCCTAATCTTTTTTCAAATATTGGAGAACAAAGGGATATGAGAATATGATTATGTAGATCTTCAATGCTTGTCTCTCTATCTCATTTTATTCATTTATAATGCATTTGTAATTTCAGAAAGTCATATACTCTCAACGTATATATTTATTCTATAATATGTATTTTACATAATACAACTGATGATGGTGTTGTGAATTACCGATCACTCTTGGAGTGTTTTTGAGGAAAACCAAATGCAATATTATTACTCTCAAGAATAATATACAAGTTTTTACACAAATGGAAAAACTACAAAAAACCTCACTTAACAACACTCTCTCTGATTTCTCTACTCTCACTGGGATGATTTTCTAACACTGAAATGGCCTGAATTTATAGCCCAAAAACGGTTACTATTCATGCCTCCAATTACTCCACAATTCATGGCTTTCCAAATTTTGCTTCACCAAAATTTCAAAGCTCCTGGATCTTAGGCAATCACCACCTAAAGGTGGCTTGGCATTTTCTTCATGCTGCTGGATTCTACAATTCTCCCCCTCCAGCTGCATCTGAAACAATCATCATCTGACAGCTATCCCGGCTATGTCTCTGCACAACTCTAGCTTGTCTCGAGTAACCACTTTCGTTAACATGTCCACTGGATTCTCATCTGTATGAATCTTAACTAGTCTCAGCAGTTGTTGATCCATTACCTCGCGTATCCAGTGATAGCGAATATCAATGTGTTTCGTCCGGGAATGATACATTGAGTTCTTGCTCAGGTCCAGAGCACTCTGACTGTCACAATGTATCTTGTATTCTGTCTGCTTGATCCCTAACTCTTGGAGAAAACGCTTTAGCCACAACATTTCTTTTCCTGCCTCAGCTATGGCGATGTACTCAGCCTCTGTTGTGGATAATGCAATACACCTCTGCAATCTTGACTGCCATGACACAGCTCCCCCTGCAAAAGTGTAGATGAATCCTGATGTAGATTTCCTACCATCAAGATCTCCTGCCATATCTGAATCTGTATAGCCTTCCAAGATTGGATCAGCTCCCCCGTAACACAGACGAAACTTTATTGTACCCTTGAGGTACCTAAGAATCCATTTGACTGCCTCCCAGCGTGTGCTTCCCGGATTAGAGAGAAAACGGCTCACTACACCCACTGCGTGTGCAATATCTGGCCTGGTACATACCATTGCATACATTAAACTTCCAACAGCTGAAGAATATGGTATTGCTGACATTTCCTCTATCTCTTTCTTGGATGAGGGGCACGAACTCTTGCTCAGTTTGAAATGGTGCGCTAGCGGAACGCTGACTGGTTTGGCTTTCTGTATATCGAACCTTTGATCACCCGTTCAATATACCTCTCCTGTGAAAGCCATAACTTCTTGTTCTGTCTGTCACGAACAATCTCCATTCCCAAAATCTGTTGAGCTGGTCCCAAGTCTTTCATGTCGAAAGCCTTGGAGAGTTCCTTCTTCAGCAGGCTGATCTTCGCTGCTTCTTGTCCAACAATCAACATGTCATCTACATACAGTAGAAGAGCAACGAAATTTCCATCTGGAAACCTCTGAATGTATACACACTGATCTGCTGCAGTTCTTTTGTAGCCTTGACCCACCATGAATGAGTCGAACTTCTTGTACCACTGCCTCGGTGCTTGCTTGAGCCCGTACAAGCTTTTTCAGCTTGCAAACAAGGTTTTCTTTACCTGAAACCTTGAATCCTTCTGGCTGCTCCATGTAGATTTCTTCATTCAGATCACCATGAAGAAATGTTTGTTTGACATCCATCTGTTCAAGCTCCAAGTTCAGTCTAGCTACCAATCCTAGGATAACTCGGATTGAAGCCATTTTTACCAACGGTGTGAAAAAATCTCATCAAAGTCAATTCCATTTTCTGTGTAGAAATCCTTTGACAACTAGCCGAGCTTTGTGTTTCACCACTTTTCCGCTGCCATCTTTCTTGAGCTTGAATACCCATTTGTTCTTCAGTGCCTTCATTCCGTGTGGGAGCTTGACTATCTCATAAGTGTTGTTTTTCTGCAGAGATTCCATCTCATCCTGCATTGCGTGCAGCCATTTGTCTTTGTCCATATGAGATACTGCTTCGTTGAAGGTTTCTGTCTCCCCTCGCGTAAACAGAATGTATTCTGATCCTGAGTATCTGGCTGATGGAATCCGGCCTCTCTCGGATCTTCGTACTGGAGGTTCTGGCTGTCTGTTGTCATCTGATCTGTGGATGAACTCGAAGCCTCTGATGGATCAGGTTGCAGCTCCCCCTGCTCAATACATCCTTCCTCCTCTGGTTTTGCTTCTGGTATGTCTTGCACCCCATCATCTGTGGCCATTGGTGTTGGTGCTGGTGCTGGGGTTGTGTCTGGATTTTTATCAACATTATCGGCACTGGTTCTAGAAGGCATCTTGGGCTTTTCAATGTCTTCTATTGTCTGGTCTTCAAGAAACACTACATCCCTGCTTCTGATGGCCTTCCTTTCCTTCGGGTCCCATAACCTGTATCCAAATTCTTCGTCTCCGTAGCCTATGAAGATGCATGGAGTAGTCCTTGCATCGAGCTTCTGCCTGAGCTCCTTGGATACATGTGCAAATGCTAAACATCTGAATATTCTGAGGTGAGAATATGAGGGATTCTTACTAGACCACACTTTCTCCGGAATTTCGAAGTTCAACGGTACAGATGGTGATCTGTTGATCAGGTAGCAGGCGGCACGAACAGCTTCTCCCCAGAATGGCTTTGGCAGCTTGGCCATACTGATCATGCTTCTGACTTTCTCCATAATGGTGCGGTTCATCCTTTCAGCGACACCATTGTGTTGTGGGGTGCGTGGAACAGTCTTCTCGTGTCGAATGCCGTGACTTCCGCAGTAGGCATCGAACTCCCTGGAAGTGTATTCACCTCCATTGTCTGTACGAAGGCACTTCAGTTTCTTCCATGTTTCACGCTCGACCATGGCATGGAACAGTTTGAAATAGTCCAGGACCTGATCCTTTGATTTCAGAAAATACACCCATACTTTCCGAGAAGCATCATCAATAAAAGTCAGAAAATATTTGTTACCACGCCTAGTGAGTTTACCTCCAAGGGACCACATACATCAGAGTACACCAACTGAGTAACTCTGATTTCTTTGTAGATGAGAAATTAAAAGAGACTATGTGTTGCTTACCGAATAGACAGTGATTGCAAGGATCCAAAGTAGCATTTTTGGAGACGATGATTAGATCCTTATTTGTCAAGGTAGACAACCCCCTTTCACTCATGTGACCGAGTCTCTGGTGCCACAGATTCTGAGAAGCCTCCCGTTCAGCTACATTGAGGCTTTCTGTATAAATCTTCACATGAGTCTTGTATAAGGTTCCACAGATGTGTCCTCGGGCGATGACCATGGCACCTTTTATCATTCTCCAGGTGTCGTTGCTGAAGTGGCTAGCATAGCCCTGTTTGTCAAGGGCTACCCCCGAGAGTAAGTTGAGCCGAAATTCTGGAACATGTCTGACCTCCTTCAGGGTTACTGTATACCCTGCATTTGTCCGCAACTTTATTTCGCCAATTCCCACTATCTGAGAAGAACTGGTATTCCCCATCTTCACTGCTCCAAAGTCTCATGCTTTGTATGTTGTGAAGAAATCCATGTGAGGAGTGACGTGGTAGGACGCTGCAGTATCTACCACCCACTCGACATCCTGAGTTGCGGTGTGAAGGCATGCTTCTTCCTGGCCGGAGCATATAACTACATCCACTGTAGTAACTACTAGTTTCTCTGCATCATTCTTCTTCGGCTGGTTATTGCCTTGTCCCTGCTCCCGTTGCAGTTTCTGACAATTCTTCTTCAAGTGGCATTCAATGCCACAGTGGAAGCACTTGTATGTCTTTTTCCCGTCCTTGGACCTGCCCCTGCTTTTGCTTCTGCCTCTTCTCCCACCTTGATGTTTCTCATGTTGTCTTCCTCGTTGCTCCGAGACAAGGGCTTCTGTTTGATCTGAGCCCACGTCTTTTCTTCTAGCTTCTTCATTTGACAAGGCATCCTTTACCATAGGCATGGTAAGTTTGCCTCCTGGAGCTGAGTTGCTGAGAGTAACCACTAGAGTCTCCCAGCTATCAGGAAGAGAACTGAGTAGCAAGAGGGCTTGAACTTCGTCTGCCAGTTGCATGTCTACTGCAGACAATTGGTTCACCAGGCTTTGAAACTCGTTGGTGTGTTCTGCAACGGAAGTTCCACTCCGCAGCTTCAGGTTCACCAAACGCCTCATGATTAAGGCTTTATACCCAGCTGTTTTGGCCTGGAACATGTCTTCCAATTTCTCCACATTTCATAAGCATCTGTGTCCTGTGCTACGTGGTGAAAGACATTGTGACTGATCCACTGCCTAATCTGACCCAGGGTTCTGTTGTTGAGTTTGTTCCAGTCATACTCCTTAACAGACTCTGGTTTCACTCCCTTCAACTCGATGACATCAAACAGATCTTTACAATGCAAAAAATCTATCATCCTAGGTCTCCAGAGGGAGTAATTAGTGGCAGCCAATTTAATCATTGCACCAGAATGAGAATCCTCCATCTCCATTTTAAGTTTTAAAGTTTAAAATGAGAATACACTAAAATAGAGGCTGAATTTCACAAATCCGAGGTCACCATTGCGTCCGGAACGCTCGAAAATGGTGGAATAGACACTTCATTGGTCTAAATCCGACACATGGGCTGATTTATAAATTCCTAAAAGTTCTGGGGCAAAATTGTAAATTTCAAAACTTCAGGGGGCTAAATGAAATTTACCAGGCTACTGAGGTGGCGCTGACGTGGCAGTGCTGATGTGGCAAGGTGGGACCGGTTGCTGACGTGGCAGACACGTGGCGGATGACGTGGCTGCTGACGTGGCGGCTGACGTGTCTGCTGACTGGGCGCTGTCGTGGCGCTGACTGTGCGCTGACTGGACGTGACGTGGTGCTGACGTGGCGGCCATGTGTATCGTCTTCAACCTTCGTCTGGCGCGTGAAGCGCGTTCTGCGCGTGGTGGCGCGTGGGTGGCCCACTGGAAGGCGAGTGCGGAGTCTGTGGACGTCGGTTCGGTCGCCGAAAAATACCACCGTGCTCGTCTCGACGTGAACTAGTTGATGGTACCCTCAAAAGGAATTTTTGACAACTTTTCCGGAACTCGAATTTTCCGAACCAAACTCCGTTCTTCGGTTTTTCGATCACAATGAAGAACCAAAGCTACTGATACCACTTGTTGTGAATTACCGATCACTCTTGGAGTGTTTTGAGGAAAACCGAATGCAATATTATTACTCTCAAGAATAGTATACAAGTTTTTACACAAATGGAAAAACTACAAAAAAAACCTCACTTAACAACACTCTCTCTGATTTCTCTACTCTCACTGGGATGATTTTCTAAGTGGCCTGAATTTATAGCCCAAAAACGGTTACTATTCATGCCTCCAATTACTCCACAATTCATGGCTTTCCAAATTTTGCTTCACCAAAATTTCAAAGCTCCTGGATCTTAGGCAATCACCACCTAAAGGTGGCTTGGCATTTTCTTCATACTGCTGGATTCTACAGATGGTCATCCCATATCGCACACAAAACAAGTGTAATTATGTGGAAATATTTATATGTGGGGTTAAGTAACCATATTTATTGGACTAATATTTTGGTTAATTAAGCTCAGTTCGATGAATTTAGATTCAATTTGTGTTAATCACTTTATAGATATATATATAGTAATTGATAATTGTTGACGGCTGATTTTGGTCTCAAGTCAATATGGGAATATTACTCCCGAGACAATCCTCCCTCAATAGTGAATTTGTTTGGTTATGGGGGACCAAAAGCAAACTTAGCAAAAGACAGATAAATACGCCAATCGACAAGGAGATTTAACGTGGTTCGGCGGATCTTGGTCCGACCTACGTCCACGGGAACAAAAAGGATGATACTTTTATTACTCAAACACGTTTCTCAGCTCTGCTTCTTGTTTTTTTACAAGTCTGATGGTAATGATTCTGATGATGATTCTTAATGCTCTCAACTTGTTCCCCCTTCTACCCTCACTCTACCCTCCTATTTATAATGGTGAAGAAATCAGATTCCTATTTATACAAGAATTCCCAGTTGGAGATGGTTTCCTTTTCCTATAAGGATTCCTAGTCAAAAACTACATTTACTTCCTTTATCATACTAGGACATAGACTTACTAGTTTACCCCATGAAAGTAGGATAACTTATTATCTTATCTCATATGGATAGAATGCCTTATTTTCCCGAACATGTCTTGCCCTATGCTCGGTCTTCATGTGGTCGGTCATAATAGTCTTTTGTACTGAGAATGCTGTTGTCGACCTGATAATTGCCCGGTCATCTTGAACTCAAGTGCTCGGTCACTAACCGTAAAGTTTTCGGCCCCTTACTGTTGACTCTTTAGTGGTCGGGTCGGCATTAATAATCTTGACTGAGAAGTGAATTACCTTTTTTACCCCTGTCGTGCTGCTTAAATAACATAGTGCCTGAAAACACCATCAACATCTGTCCCCTAGTTCTCGGTTCCAACGAGTATGCAAGTTGGTGCCGGGAACTATATAAAGATGGTGTGCTGATCGCCTTGCTGGTGGTCGCTCTAGAAATCACAGAGAAATTGCCTTCGCCATCAACTAAGTCTTCTGTTTCTATCTTCATATCCTCGGTTATTGGAGATGCTGATCCTATTCAGAACGATTCTCCACCTCAAAGCAAATTGCTTACTTGGGTCGTTCCATCAGGAGATGAAGTTCCTCTTGTTGTCCAAACTAAGAATGACTCCTCCTCTGTAATATCTGTACCAGAGATTTGGAGGTCCTGACCCCTGATTGATCCAATCTCGATTGTGAGGAGAAAATTTTGCCTCTGAGCTAACGATGATGTGCTCGGTGGCATGTGATCTTGTCTCGAGCTGTGAGAGATGCTCGGACCTGGGGGAATGTTACGTCCCCAGTCCGAAGGACTGACTCGGTGGGACACAACCCGACCCCGAATGAAGAGAGGCACTTGGTCCTGGGGGAATGTTACGTCCCTAGTCCGAAGGGCTGACTCGGTGGGACGTACCCCGACCCCGAGCTGAGAAAGGCACTTGGACCTGGGGGAATGTTACGTCCCCAGTCCAAAGAGGTAGACTCGGTGGGACGTAACCCGACCCCGAATGAAGAGAGGCAATTGGACCTGGGGGAATGTTACGTCCCCAGTCCGAAGGGCTGACTCGGTGGGACGTACCCCGACCTTGAGCTGAGAAAGGCACTTGGACCTGAGGGAATGTTACGTCCCCAGTCTGAAGGGCTGACTCGGTGGGACGTACCCCGACCCCGAGCCGAGAAAGGCACTAGGACCTGAGGGAATGTTACGTCTCCAGTCCGAAGGGCTGACTCGGTGGGACGTACCCCGACCTCGAGCTGAAAAATGCACTTGGACTTGGGGGAATGTTACGTCTCCAGTCCAAAGAGGTAGACTCGGTGGGACGTGACCCGACCCCGAATGAAGAGAGACACTTGGACCTGGGGGAATGTTACGTCCCCAGTCCGAATGGCTGATTCAGTGGGACACGACCCGACCCCGAATGAAGAGAGGCACTTGGACCTGAGGGAATGTTACGTCCCCAGTCCAAAGGGTTGACTCGGTGGGACGTACCCCGACCCCGAGCTGAAAAATGCACTTGGACTTGGGGGAATGTTACGTCTCCAGTCCAAAGAGGTAGACTCGGTGGGACGTAACCCGACCCCTAATGAAGAGAGGCACTTGGACCTAGGGGAATGTTACGTCCCCAGTCCGAATGGCTGATTCGGTGGGACACGACCCGACCCCGAATGAAGAGATGCACTTGGACCTGAGGGACTGTTACGTCCCCAGTCCAAAGGGCTGACTCGGTGGGACGTAACCCGACCCCGAGTCGAATAACTAAGTGGCCTTGGCGGAACGAATCCAGCACCGAGCCGAATAATCAAGTGGCCTCGGCTGAATGAATCCAGGTTCGAGCCGATTAATCAAGTGGCATCGGCGGAACGAATCCAGCCCCGAGCCGATTAATCAGGTGTCCTCGGCGGAACGAATCCAGCTTCGAGCCGATTAATCAAGTGGCCTCGGCGGAATGAATCCAGCCCCGAGCCGATTAATCAGGTGGGACTTATTCAGAAGGGAAGTGAATCAACATTTTGAAGCCCTACCTAGTCCGGCACGGGCGTCCCCCTACCAGACCAGCGGAAAACAAAAACAAAACTCTGAAAAATAAAGTTAAAGGGCGGGGGCGACTTAGCGTTTGTCCCAAAATCAAACTTTTTACAAATGTAATCAACAGTACAGATGCCTCAAAAAAGCGTCCTGTCCGAGGCCTCCAAAACACAATTCTGAATCTTTCAACTCAGTGTCCCGGCGAACCAGGATTTGGATCAGTTGAGCGTTTAAATGGTAAGGGCACATCCTTTATACGCCAGGTCACTGTGGAGCCTGTGTATTGCACGAGGGCTCCTCCTTACCGCGCTGGAGCAGGCACACGCTACAGGGGCACAATGCATCCCCATGATGCGCCTCTCTTGGATCCAAATGATGAATGGATCAAAGAGCGTCCGGGATACTAAGGGCACATTCCTCCTTAGGTCCGGCATCACTGGAGCTAGAAATCGTCACGGGGGCCTCATCACTCCCCGTGCTATGCTTTCCCACGGATCCATTACATCGGGTAAGTAAGGATCAAAGAGTGTTTGACACATTAAGGGCATATTCCTCCTTATGTTCGGTAACACTGGAGTAAGCAATCGCCACGGGGGTATCATCCCTCCCCGTGCTATGCTTCTCACGGATCCTATGCATCGAGTATGTCCCTGAGGACCCCGAGCCAAGAGAGATACTTGGTTCTGGGGGAATGTTACGTCCCCAGTCCGAAGGGTTGACTCGGTGGGACGTACCCCGACCCCGAGCTGAAAGAAGGACTTGGCTCTGGGGGAATGTTACGTCCCCAGTCCAAAGAAGCCGACTCGGTGGGACGTAACCCGACCCCGAGCTGAAACAAAGACTTGGCTCTGGGGGAATGTTACGTCCCCAGTCCAAAGAAGCCGACTCGGTGGGACGTAACCCGACCCCGAACTGAAACAAACATCGATCTCGGCGGTACAAGAGCAGACCCGAGCCGGAAAGAAACAAGTGGCCATGGCGGAACGAACTCCAGCCCTGAGCCGATTGTTGAAGGGGTCTCGGCGGAATGAACTCCAGCCCCGAGCCGATTGTTGAAGGGGTCTCGGCGCCAACTGTCCTCTGTAATGGGCGTTGAGTATGTCCCCCGTGCGAAGATGTCCGGATACTCTTTTAGACATTCTAGTAGGCTATGTCTCAGGGTCTTGTCCAAGCCTCCCCCTATCTTTATGTTTTTTCCCGGTCCGAAGAGTTCTATCCCTTCTAATTCCTCAGCCGCCACTAGCCGGGCTATTCTGTTTGGCCGAGGACTAGGATCTCCACTGGCTTTTCTTCCGTCTTCATTCCTTTGCCGTTTTTTGGTACCCTCCTCAATGCAGAGGGTTTCTTGTGAGAGAGTTGCAAAGCAACTGCAGGCTGCCTTCTGACTTCCACATGCGATCCCGATCCATTCCCGGGTGGGGAATTTCAGTTTCAAGTGATAGCAAGACATTGCGGCCTTTGTCTTCATCATGAAAGGCCGACCAACGATGACTTGGTAGTTGTTAATGCAGTCCACTACGGTGAAATTTATCATGATTGTCCGAGTTCGGGGATGAGTCCCAATTGTTACTGCTAACTGTATCCTCCCTAACGGGACGACCGTTGAGCCCCTGAAGCCATATAAGAGGGGTGTTATCGTTGGTCAGAGCCGCATACTCTACTTCAAGGCTGTCCAGGGCCTCTTTTATGTCTACCGCACTCCCGAGGTCCACAAGGATTCTGTTTACCTCGGAGCCGCCGATTACTGCCTTGATAATTAACGCATCGTCGTGGGGGAAGCTTACCCCTTGGGCGTCCTCGTCGGTGAACATTTATTGGTACCGACCGCCCACCTTGTAATCCTGAGGCCTGTTTCGTTTCTAGCACGTCTGACTCCCGAGTTCTGTTATAGTTTTTCCTTGACCGATTAGAATCTCTGGTCAGTGCTATGTGTCCTCTGCTTGTGAATCTTTTTCAACAACTACGGATTTTATCCCGTAAGGGCCCCTCCTCCTGGGTCCATCGTCTTCACTTGTATCTACCACCATTTTCCCTTCTGCTTTTTCACCTCTTCTTCGACTGGTTCCGACTTCGGGTATTTCGTTGTTCGTTTCCTCCATTCTCTCCAGCCGATCCATCATGGATTTCATATTTTCTTCCATCTTCTTCATCCAATCTGTGGCCGGATTTCCCGACGATTGGTGATTTCCGCCTTCTGCCATGGTCTTACTAAGCGAATTGCTTTTTGTTGATTCCCCACAGACGGCGCCAACTGTTGACGGCTGATTTTGGTCTCAAGTCAATATGGGAATATTACTCCCGAGACAATCCTCCCTCAATAGTGAATTTGTTTGGTTATGGGGGACCAAAAGCAAACTTAGCAAAAGACAGATAAATACGCCAATCGACAAGGAGATTTAACGTGGTTCGGCGGATCTTGGTCCGACCTACGTCCACGGGTACAAAAAGGATAATATTTTTATTACTCAAACACATTTCTCAGCTCTGCTTCTTGTTTTTTTACAAGTCTGATGGTAATGATTCTGATGATGATTCTTAATGCTCTCAACTTGTTCCCCCTTCTACACTCACTCTACCCTCCTATTTATAATGGTGAAGAAATCAGATTCCTATTTATACAAGAATTCCCAGTTGGAGATGGTTTCCTTTTCCTATAAGGATTCCTAGTCAAAAACTACATTTACTTCCTTTATCATACTAGGACATAGACTTACTAGTTTACCCCATGAAAGTAGGATAACTTATTATCTTATCTCATATGGATAGAATGCCTTATTTTCCCGAACATGTCTTGCCCTATGCTCGGTCTTCATGTGGTCGGTCATAATAGTCTTTTGTACTGAGAATGCTGCTGTCGACCTGATAATTGCCCGGTCATCTTGAACTCAAGTGTTCGGTCACTAACCGTAAAGTTCTCGGCCCCTTACTGTTGACTCTTTAGTGGTCGGGTCGGCATTAATAATCTTGACTGAGAAGTGAATTATCTTTTTTACCCCTGTCGTGCTGCTTAAATAACATAGTGCCTGAAAACACCATCAACAATAATTAATTTCAATTATTATAAATCATTCAAATGAGTTTGATCAAGTAGCCAATCTTGTTTTGTTAATAGTCATTCAAAAAAGTTTGATCAAGTAAGCATTATTGATGTTAAGTGGAAATAAATAACCAATGGCATGAAGTATCCATGAAACTCATATCGTTCGATCTTTATCTTTTAAAAATGATTTTTATTTTCCAGGGTGACTACTTTTTATATAAGCTCTATAGGAAGCTGCTAAGAATTTATGTGCTGTCATTTTCCCAGCTGTCCCACAAGCTTTCCAAGTTTGATTCAGTCTTAAAAGACACAAATAAAAGATTCAAAAATTAGACTTGTTGAACCAGAATTAGCAACATGTCACAAAACTTATTAAAAAAATTCCAATGTGATGAAATTTCTTGGATCCAGGCTCATGGACCCATCAACCACATGTCATATGTGGGCTAGACACCCCCCCCCCCCCCCCCAGTTGCCAGAATGTTTCCTCGCTGTTCAATGTGGAAATTTTTCTCATTCTTACATACATACAAAAACAAATAAAGGATAAGGATAATATTATGATTCGGTATTCATATGAGTTTATTTTTATTAGGATTTATTTCATGTGGATCACATGTGAACCCCATTTATCTTCCGATCATTAATACAATAATCAATATAAATTCAATTCAGTACTGTATCAGAATTCCTTGTGCTAATAGTTTCTCAAGTATGATATTATAAAAAAAAATTGAGGAACTTTTCTTACACAAACGTACATATATATTTTTTTCCTCTTACATGCTTTTACATGATATTGTTTTCAATATGTATCTTCTGTTGCGTGTAAAAAAGAAGCTTAAGAGCTATATTCTAGTCTATCAAGAAAATAAAACTAAAAAGAATGATCATATATATAAAGGAAATAAAAAAAATAAAAAAAAAATGAAACCAATTAGCTAGCTAGGTAGTAACAATGATCTCTCTCAAGGTTCTTGAATGAACCAAATGACCCTCGTCATGATCTATCTTCTTATTGTTTTTTGGCCCAAGCAACTTTGAAAATATCCCATTTTGCTTCTTCTTGGTTTCATTACCTTGTTTGTTTTTCATTCTTGGAACAAAAGCCAATGATCTACTTTTAGTTAACACATTCTTGCCACCACCAAACTTGTACATTGGAGAAGAGCAAGAAGAAACTGAAGAAGAAGAGTAGTAAGAGGATAATGATGATGATGATGATGAACAATAAGATTTGAATGTAGTTCTTGATGATGAGCTTGAAGTTGTTGTTGATGATAGCTGAGAGAGCTTTTCCCTTAAACAAAGAGAACAAACCCCTGGTGATTGCTTGTGCTTAGGGTGTTTCTTGCACTTGATCATCATAATTTCAAGCTTTGATTTGCCCACAACATCATCTTTTTTTGATGATGATGATCTTTTGAACATAAGGTTAGCCATTTGGAGGAAAAAAATTTCATTTGGGTTTGTTTTTGTATTTGGGGTCAAGTATTTATAAAGGTGTGCAAGGTTCATTTCCATGAAGCATCATGGGAGCTTCTTTGGGGTTTCTTTAAAATATAGCTTTTTGACAGGTTTGTGTATTATACATATAAAGTTTGAAAAGTTAGTTGGGAATGTGTTTATGAAAAATGGACGGCTGTGATTGGGACAAGAAGTTGTGTGGGGCCATGGTTGAAGATTGAGTTGGTGGCTTTGATTGGGGGTGGGCAAATGTGGAAACCGAAACCGAACTATATAGAAAACTGATCGGTTCAAAAATTTAAGAACTAATCATAACCGAATCGGTTCAGTTCGGTTCGATTTTGATTCGGTTCGATTTTGATTCGGTTCGATTTTGAACCGAATCGATTTTTTAGAAGAATTAATCCCTAAATCGATTGGTTCAGTTGTTTATATTCAAGATTTTATAAATCGATCGGTTCACAGGTTCAGTTCATAATTCGAACCGAACCAAACCAAACCAATCGATTTTACTCAAGGTTTTACTCAAACATAGATCGAAATTAGGATCATGCAATATTTGGATTGAGAATTGAGATGATTTTTCATCTCGAATTTATGATTGATTCTAATTTTTTATATTAAATTATCTTAAATTTTGATCAATATTTAAGATTTTAAATCATTTAATAAGAGATTTGGAACAATTTTTGTCCAAATTATATAATCCAATCGAATTTAAAATAATTTTTCGTTCCTGACCGACCCAACCGATTTTCGATTTTCAACTATACAAAGGCTTGATCGAGAAAATATTTGGTGCAACAGAGGTACCACGTCATCCATGCAACAAGTCAATCATCTATTGTCACGCGTGCAAAAAAATTAAAAAACAACTAAAAAAATAGGAATTAAATTATACATGTCATTTTCTAATTCGCTGGTGGTACCACGTCACTCATACCTTCGTTTACAAGAAACGAGGAAAATGTCTCAAACGAATGCTGTCGCATGCGCCGGTTTCTTTTCGTGCAGCCAATAAGCGTTCGCCACGTCGTAAGACAAATATTTTATGCCTCGCGAATCATAAAAAATGGTTTGAAAGAAGAAAAATGATTTTTTTTTTTTTTTTTTACATTTCATAGCAAACAAAATTTTGTCGCGCCTCCGGCGCAAAGAATTTACATCAAAAAAATCGTTAAAGAAGTTTATTTTGAAATTTTAAAGGAAAACAAATTGTAAAATAAAATGAAAGGAAACTCAAATTGGAAAGATTAATTAGGTGTTCAATGTTCGAATGCACGTGCACGTCGTACTTTATTCTAATTAAAGTCACAAATCAACATTTTTTTTCCTTCTAGAAAAAGTCATAAATCAAACTAATTACACATAAATTACTAATTTTTGGATATAAAATGTAATTTTTCATAATTAGTTTGCTATAAAATATCATATATTATTAGTTTTTTGTGTGAAAATATCTTTCTCTCATAACTTGAGATAAACATATGAAAAATTTCAAAAATCTGATTTATTTTTAGGTTTTAATTTAACTTTGAGTGGACAGATGATAATTTCCCTTTCACGAATTCAGATTGAAAAATATTGACACAATAATAATCATTTTATATCAACCAGTTTATTAATCATGTCATGTTTGTGTTACATCAACTCAATATATTTACCCACTTATGACAAATTCTACTCAAGTAATCATGTCAACACGACAAAAATATTCTCGTACAATCTATTTATGACACAAGTATCTATTTACAACTTGTTTATTAACAATGTTATCATGTTAATCGGGTAGTGTTGGCGAAGAAAATCGCCCTAGAACGAACGAGTCAGTGAGAGGCGAAACGAAAAGACATGTCAAGGGGCGAAAATCAATTAGGACGAACAAGTATTACAAGGCGGTTTGCAATCAGGAAGACAAAGGAAAAGCAGTCAGGACGACTACCACGCGTTGCAGTTGATCCCACGATCTAGTAGTTAGGCAGTAACTACCTACGACCTGGCAGTTCATCACGCACAGTTTGGCAATTGACGGTAACTCCCCACGGTCTGGCAGTTAGAACGGTTAACTCAGCGGTTAGGTGCGTGATCCAGCAGTTGCAAGCATGAAACATGGAAGTTCGTGGACCGAAACTGTCCGAGCAGTTAACCAAGCTTCACTATAAAAGGTTCACGCATGAGAAGAGAAATGAGACCGAAAAATGAAGACTCAAAATGAGCATTTTACTTTAATTTCTTAGCTTTGTAACCCTATGACTATAATTCGTGTGCTTGCGCCCCTTGGAGGCTTGTTCACTGAAATCAAACACACATTGCTGGGACTTTGTCTCAGGAGGTTTGAACCTTACACCGCTCTTGATAAAAAAAAATTGTGCAAACAGTTTTTGGCGACCACAGTGGGAGAATTGGTGTAAGAAGTGGAGATGTCTCCGAAAAGAAACACTCAGATTGTCTCGAGTACAGAGGAAGGGGGACTTAAGCAAACCAATCAGCCTCACGTTCTAGCTATAGTAGGTCATTTTAAGGGTCTGGCAGAAGCGAGCCGATATGACACTATGCGTGAGTTCAGCCCTAACACGATGTGCGCTTTGTTCGGTGAGTTCACTATGGATGTTGTCGAACATGTTAGACTCCAAAACGCTCACATCATAGATAAGTTCACTTCGGCTAGTAATTCGCATTACGAAAATATGGCCAAACACCCCAGCTCATTAAATGAGTTGATGGCCAAATGCGTGAACGGGGGGACAGCCCACCATGGACTGCTCCTCCTCCTTCACCCAAAGCAATGTATCTCCTCTTCAAGGGGTTACTTCCCCTATGATACCCCGAGGAGGAATAATCCTGGAGGCGTTGGCCCACACCTGGGGCCAAGCATAGTATAACATGAGGTAGTGTTGCCCCAAGGTTCACAAGGGCAAGGGCACGACCATGTCCCACTTGTGAGAGAGCCACAACCACCACCCATAGAGGTGCTATTCAATGGAAATGATATGTTAAGAGAACAAATGACTGAGATTCTTCAAAATCAATTCGGTCTAGGGGTAAGGCCGATTCAGCCAAGATATCAAAAGCCGTGCCCATAGTGGATTGACTTAGCGTATTCGTGGCCTAGGAACTACAGAATACCCGAATTTTCTCTATTTACGGGGTCTGGGGAAGTTTCGACCATAGAACACATAGGGCGATTCACACTTTAGTGTGGGGAAGTGAACGATTTCCATAAGTTGAGATTGTTTCACGGCTCGCTGTCAGGAGTAGCTTTCTCCTGGTATATCAGCTTGCCGCCTAATTCGGTGGAAAATTGGTACCAAATGGAACAGTTGTTCCATGCACAATTCTATAAGACCGAATCTGAAGTGGCCTTGGCTGATTTGGCCAATTTAAGGTAGTTCCCAGGAGAATAGGCCGAAACGTTCTTACAAAGGTTCAAAGCGGCTCAAGGCCGATGCTATGTGCCTTTACCAGAAAAATAATTTGTCAGAATCGCTCAAAGCTGTCTTAGCTTTGATCTAAAAAAAAAATTCAAGATTGAGAATTATGGGATCTCCCACAACTCACCACTAGTGTGGTGCGATATGAACGGTTATTGAGGGAGGAAGAAAAAATGAAGAATTCTAGCAAGGGAACCTATTACAGGAATATTAACTATGAAATGGGCGAAATGGAAATCGAATCGGCTGACTTATGTTTGGCCGAATTAATTAAAGGGAAACCATACGTCTGCAAGACGTGGACCGAACCCCAGGCTAAAGTAGAGAATGAAAAGAAGAGTAGGAATTTCTCTTTTGACATCTCTAAAGTCGATGCCATATTCGATCAATTATATAAGGATAAGCAAATTAGGTTGGGCGACCGCCATAAATTGCCAAGCCCCGAACAAATCAGTGACAAGAAGTACTGTAAGTGGCATAATGCATGGTCTTACTCAACTAACAGCTGCCTTGTTTTCGGAATGTTTTGCAGGACGCCATAGAAACTGGACAAATAACATTCGAGAAGAAAATGGAGGTGGACGATAATCCTTTTCCAAAGCCGTTGGAATTGAATATGATCAACTCTGACCTCACTAAAATGAATCTGCCAAAATTCAAGCTGGTTCTAGATGAGGATCAGAACGGCCATCGTCCCAGTGATCTTGAAAGGATAGAAATGTCGCAGGAATAGAAGGTTCCGCAAAATTTGTGCATACGCTGCCGGAACAGTATAGAGTGGATGAAAGAACTGGAAGATACTTGTGAGAGACCAACAAAGAATGAGCCGATGACATGGCGGCCGAAAACATTCGCACTAAGGTTCTATGGGGAAAATTCAAACTTCGTCCAGAATATAATGACGTTTAGGCTGAAAATTCATTGGTCGTATGATGCGCCAGCAATGTGACATGAATGTCACCACTATTATAGTCCTCTAACTAATACCCATGCAAGGAAAAAGCCAGCTGTGAACGTTAAGGATGGCAGTGGCAAAGAAGAGACCGATACATGCTGTAAAGAGTGCAACAAATTTGACCGACGAAAACAGGATGAGACAGATGATGAAGAACCTCTCATTGTCATCCAGTTTGGTAGCATGCCTCTGGTTGTGGCTAATCATTACTTGTTGTCTGAAAAGTTCAAAGGGGCAACAATGAGACCTCAAATAGGAATAAAGATGTCTATGAAGGCGACGAGACAGAATTTGCAACACTCGCAATAAATGACAGAGAAGCCTCGGACGAAAAACTAACCGAAGTAGACGAAGAAATAGATATCAGAACTGAAGCACGAAGAAGGGGGACAACACAAAATCGGCTTCTCAGAGAGTTATATGAAGCCGGAAATCCCGCAGTCGGAACATTGGGAGAAGATTTGGGGCGATCCCCATACCTCGTGTTATACGAAAGTTCCAAAATAAAATGGGTCATAACCAGAGCAGAAAAATGAGGATGGTCCACAAGCACATACTCAAGGAAATAATTGATACTTTAGCCAACCCGGTCTATGGGTGGGTTAGTAAGAGTATAGACAAAGGCTCTCACCGGCGAAGGATGGCCCACAACTAGGTCTCCCCACTCAAGGGTTCGAGCGACCAAGTGAGCGCACCCCTTTTTATACACTAAGGTACGTGCCAATGAGCTATGTGTGTGTGACAGACTGTCAAATGGATTTCCCGTTATAGATTCCCCAGAGGGAAGGTGGAGCGAGGCTCACTTAAATACCCAAGCCTCTTAGGCTCTTATCGCTTGTTGTCAGGAATAAACAACGAGTCCTCCAAATTAGTCCATCACAATAGGCTACTAGTAGATGGCTATCTAGGTGCCTTCACAGCTTTTCCTTCTAGAAATGTAGTGAATGAAGGAAGACACCAAACCATTACCTCACCTTAAATGCATTTGATTAAACCCTCACTTTATCCACTATAGACACGGTCAATTAAAACATAAATCCAAGCATCACAAGACAATATTTCGGGGCCGATTCTCTATCCCCAGTGGAGTCGCCAGACTGTGGGAACACAGAAAATCTGGGGCGACGCATGCTGTCCTAGGCTCGCGGCCTAGTTGGGAGTACGGAATAGCCACGGGGGACTAAACCGGAGAGTAATGGAGTCGCCACCCGGTGTGAACCGGGAAAATTAGATTTAAGGCCGCACTCACCCCTCGCAAAGGAAGACCTCAAACCGTTGGGTTCGGAATGGTCCCTTACTTATGTCACTTGTAATAAAAGGATTTATGTAATAATTTAACCAGGCTTAAATAACATTTATTTACAAAAATATCATGCTTCTATATGCATACATCAACAAGTCATCACAACATGCAACATCACATGGCAATCTCATGAACATATTTCAATCCTATGATATGGAAAACTAAGAACAACATAATCATGCTTGAGTACTATCTCATGAACCTATTAACCAAATAAGATGCTAACAGCCTAATCATGCTTGAATACAATCCCAAGAACACATAGAATGGATAAATGCAGGAATACAAAAAATACGGTTGGCTATATAACACAAGAAAGATCAACCAAGAGGCAATTATGCATGAATATGATAAGACAAACTCAGTTCAGTGTGTGCGCGTTCGTTTAGCGTTCGTAAACGCGTTCGAACAGTAAACAGAAGGTTCGCGTTCATATGGCGTTTGATAACGCTTTCGAACGGAAATGAAACAGAATGCTTGCGTTCGTATGGCGTTTGATAACGCGTTCGAACGGAAATGAAACAGAATGTTCACATTCGTATTGCGTTCGTAAACGCGTTCGAACGAAAATGAGACCTGATGCATGATAAGGCAAAAAAATGCATGCGCGTTCGAGTTGCGTTCGTAAACGCGTTCGAACGGGAACAGACCTGATGCATGAAATGGGACGCAATACATAAACAACAAAATAAAGGGATGCGGCGAAGTACTGCCGTAAAGGTGGCCTTTTGGGGGCTCTTGATCTCTCAAAGAGAGGACCTTTAGACCAACATACTAAGCCCATGTGCGTCACATCACATCATGCATACAAACATAAAGACAATCATATTCAACTAAGTATGTCCGATTGAACGTGTCTTGCATCCAACCGAACACACATCAACCGGCGCGGCAAAACATCGCGGTAAAGGGCTTTAACCCCTCCCCATAAGGGATCTTTCATTCCACTTACTAAGCACATGCGCTCGATTGAACCATGCATAAATAAGCAACATGCAGAATTTAGGTGATGACAAATAAATAAATGAAGGCAACACAAAACAAGAGAAGGTGCCGTTTACTCAAGTGGTACGTGGAGTGTTTCCCAAGTACAGACCGCACTACCGTCCATTCGGATTCGGCTACGGAATTTACGTCTGGGTTTCCATCCTATATACCACAAGAGACGACACTCTTCCATTTCATTCAAGCCACAACGTGCATCCATAAACGACTCTCATGCGAATAGAATTTAATGATAAAAAAACGAATATAAACCAATGAAAAAGTGCCCTCAGGTCTAACCTTTTAAATCACCTCTCAGATGTACGGTACACGATCGTCGGAAGGGTGGATGCTCCGCAACTCTCTCGGTTCACTGGTTCACTGTTCTCGTTCGTTGTCTTACTGTTTTGAGTCGTCGTTCTCCGTCTTTTGCTATTGTTTCCTTATGGTTTCGCTGCCATTTCCTCTTTATCTTTTGCTTACTGTTTTTGGGTGTGTTCTCCTCCTGTGATTTTTATGTGTGTTGTGTATGAGCTAGGGACTAGGGACTAGGGTTGAGAAGGTTGGTGAAAGGTTCTTTTTATAGGCAAAGGGTTGGGCTTGACAAGGAAAGGGATTTGATTTGGTGTTGGACAAGGAAAGCAAGAGAGATTTGATTTGGTTTGGTTAAGGGAAGTCAATGATTGAGGGAGGGACAAATCTTGGCTAGATAGGGAAGGTTGAATATTTGATTGGCTTGGTTTAGGAATACAATATTTTAAGTTTGGGAATAATCTTATTAGATTGGGAATATAATTGGTTGATTGATTTTAATTAGACATGATTATATTTTGATTTAGTATGTGATTTGTTTAAATTAGGCATGATTTTAGTTTAAGTTGGTAATTGCTTATTTTATGTTTGGTATATGTTTTATTTAATTATTTATTTAATTTAATTATTATCTTATTTAGTTAATGTTTTAATTAATATTTATTATTTAAATTGGGATGTGTTTTATGGGCTTTGGGGGGCTAATTGGGCTGGATGTGAGGCTAGCAGCAAAACCAGAATTACCGACACCGTTCGAACGCTTCCTCGAACGCGGCACGAACGCCCGAAATCCGTTTGACGTTCGAACGTAAACACGAACGCAGCACTAACGAAAACAGTGAGACTTGTTTATTCTGAATTTCCCCTTCCGATGTACGTTTCCCGTGACCTCCGTGACTTAAAAGGTAGTGTCTCCAAAATGAGACTCATCATAGGGACTTATGTGTAAAAATGCAGTGCCTACACTTCCCTTGCGAGGGGTGAGTGCGGCCTTAAATCTCATTTTCCCGGTTCACACCGGGTGGCGACTCCATCATTCTCCGGTTTAGTCCCCCGCGGGCTACTCCGTACTCCCAACCGGGCCGCGAGCCCGGGACAGTATGCGTCACCCAGTTTCTGTGTCCCACAGTCTGGCGACTGCACTGGGGATAGAGAATCGGCCCCGAAATAATGTCTTGTAATATTATGATTCGGCTTTAATTAACTGTGTTTACTGTGGGTTAAAAGGGGTTTAATCAAAGGCACTTTTAAGGCTAGGTAATGGTTTGGTGTGTTCCCTCATTCACTACATTTCTATAAGGAAAAGCTGTGAAGGCACCTATACAATCACTTACTTGTGGCCTATTGTGATGGACTAATTTGGAAGACTCGTTGTTTATTCCTGTCACCAAGCGATAAGAGCCTAAGAGGCTAGGGTACTTAAGAGAGCCTCGCTGCACCCTCCCTCTGGGGAATCTACAACGGGAAATCCATTTGACAGTCAGTCACACACCATAACTCGTTGGCACGTACTGTAAGGTATAAAAAAGGTGCGCTCACTTGGTCGCTCGAACCCTTGAGTGGGGAGGCCTAGTTGTGGGCAATCCTTCGCCAGCGAGAGTCTTTGTCTATACCCACAAACCACAAGTAGACCGGGGTCATATGGCCTATAGCAACTATTTCCTTGTGCTTGTGTACCATCCTCATTTGGATGTAGTTGGATTTCTTGTCAGAAATGCGAACTTGTTGGGCCATTTAAACTCGGACGAGTTCGTATCCTATGATGATTGGGCCAAAAGCTTCTGAAATGTTGATGGGCCACTCTGTGTAGAAGTATTTGTATGCTTGTGTTTGGGAACATTGTCATTTGGATCCATTCGGACCTTTTATCATGGGATATGGGCTTGTTGGGCCATTTAAACTGGGACAAGAACGTATCTTATGATGATCGAGCCAAAAGCTTCCAAAACGCCAATGGGCCATTATATGTCTGTTTTTAGGAACATTATCATTTGGATACGGTTGGACATCTTACCATGAGATGTGAACTTGTTAGGCCATTTAAACTGGGGCGAGTTCACTCCTATGACAGTTAGCCCCAAAGCTTCTAAAATGATGATGGGCCAATTTGTGTGAAAATTTTAATGAGTTGATATATTTCTTGTATCGCATGCATCTCATGCACCTCATGCACATCATGCATACATACATCATGTTAACCCACTTGTGTTAAAAGAGCCATCATAGATATCCGTTGGGTTAGGGAAAATGGAAGACTTGTTAAAAGGCCAATAGCAAACATGAGTGAATCAGAGAATGAATCATCCCGTATGGATCAGTTTGAGAACAGTCTCACCAAGATTACTGAACAGTTACAAGCCTTGACCGCCTGCTGTGGCTAATTTGGCTGTGCCCAGTCCTGGGGGAAATTCTGAGAATGTGAGGCGCGAGGAGCCTCTGAATTGGTTGGGGGATGATGTCCCCGCTTTTGATGACGACATGGCAGAGTATGCAACATGCGGAGTGATTGGGTCTCAGACAGAATTTCAGAAGCTCTGAGATCAGGTAGAATCGGTTACCCGCAAAATGAGGGGTTAACATGAAGACTTGTTGGATTATGAGGCGTTGACCTTCGAAGAACAGCTGCCAGCTCAGTTCAAGATGCCTGATATGGCTAAGTTCAATGGGAATGGGGACCCGAGGGTCCATCTGCGGCAATATGTCTCAATTATGAGTTCAGTGGGCTTATCACAGCGCCAAGTCCAAAAGATGTTTGGGATGTCACTCGAGGGAGCACATGTAGTATGGTATCACAACCTTGAGAAAAATATTAAAGAAGATTAGAAGGAACTAGCTGATGTTTTTCTGAAGCAGTATGTCACAGACCTAGAGATTGACTTGTCGCTCCGCGACTTGGAAAATACCAAGCAGAAGGCAGAAGAAAGCTTCAAGGAGTATGTAGACCGCTGGAGAAGCCAGCTTCTGAAAATACAGACTCGGCCCTCTGAGAAGGACTAGATTAAAATGATCATCAAGGGCACTAAGCCCTCGATCTATGGTAAGTTGAGGAGAATGACCTCCATGATTGCAGATTTTCGATAGTTGAGGGAAACTGTCATGGATATAGTGGAAGTAGAGGCTGAAAACAAAAAGTTTTATGGCCAAAATAGAAGAACTTTTGGGGGGCCTTCTGAGACCAAGCCAGCTACTGCCGAGGTCGCTACCGTCAAGAACAAGCGATTCTCCAATCTTGGTAGTCCTTTGTCAAAGGTGCTTGAAAAGTTGAAGGGACAAGGACTCTTAAAACCCTTAGAACCTAAACCACTTCCAGATCTTATACCACCCAACCTTGACCTAAGCCTGTATTGTCACTTCAATCAGAGGAGAGGCCATGAAACTGACAGCTGCACCCGCCTTAGGCATGAAATCCAAAACCTCATAGATGCCCATAAAATACCTGATCCTGAATCAGTACCAGATTAAGGCCGAGGCCCACATCAGCATCAGTTTGGGGATGAGTCCCAAGGCCGATGCCCACATCAGTATCAGCTTGGGGGTGATGCCCACATCAGTATCAGCTTGGGGCGAGGCCCACATTATCAGCATCAGTTTAGGGGCTTAGGCCTACATCAGTTTCAGTTTTGGGGATGAGTCCCAAGGCCGAGACCCACATCAATATCAGCTTGGGGCGAGGCCCACATCAGCATCAGTTTAGGGGCTGAGGCCCACATCAGTTACAGTTTGGGGATGAGTCCCAGGGCCGAGGCCCACATCAGTATCAGCTTGGGGCCGAGGCCCATATCAGCATCAGTTTAGGGGCTGAGGCCCACATCAGTTTCAGTCTTGGGGATGAGTCTCAAGGCCGAGGCCCACATCAGTTACAGTTTGGGGATGCGTCCCAGGGCCGAGGCCCACATCAGTATCAGCTTGGGGCGAGGCCCACATCAGCATCAGTTTAGGGGCTGAGGCCCACATGAGTTTCAGTTTTGGGGATGAGTCCCAGGGCCGAGGCCCACATCAGTTACAGTTTTGGGACGAGTCCCAGGGGCGAGCCCACATCAGTATTAGTTTGGCCGAGTATGGAACTCCGAAAGTGGAGCATGGTTCAAAAAAGGACTACTGTCACATCTCACCGAAAATAGCACTCCAAAAATGGAGCACGGTTCGGAAATGGACCAAGGAAGGCCTAACCCATCGGAATAGGATACATATCCATGCATACATGCATACATATCACATACATGCAATGTTTGTTTTGTGTTCGCAGGTTTGTAGCGGTAAAGACCATCTCATCAAATAACGGTTCAAAAATGAGCCACATTCTCGCACAACACGGTTCAAAAATGGACCGCTACCACAACAGATGCCGAAAATGGCGCCCCAAAATGGAGCACACACAGCAGACGCCGAAAATGGCACTCCATAGTGGAGCACCCACAACAGATGCCGAAAATGGCGTTCCAAAATGGAGCACACACAGCAAAGGCCGAAAATGGCGTTCCAAAATGGAGCACACGCAGAAAATGCCGAAAATGGCGTTCCAAAATGGAGCACACACAACAGATGCCGAAAATGGCGTTCCAAAATGGAGCACACACAGCAAAGGCCGAAAATGGCGTTCCAAAATGGAGCACTCACAGCTAATGCCGAAAATGGCGTTCCAAAATGGAGCACACACAATAGATGCTGAAAATGGCGTTCCAAAATGGAGCACACACATCAAAGGCCGAAAATGGGGTTCCAAAATGGAGCACTCACAGCAAATGCCGAAAATGACGTTCCAAAATGGAGCACACACAGAAAATGCCGAAAATGGCGTTCCGAAATGTAGCACACACAGCAAATGCCGAAAATGGCGCTCCAAAATGGAGCACACACAACACATGCTGAAAATAGCGCTCCAAAATGGAGCACGGTTCGGGAATGAACCAGGGGTCGCAGCACCTCACCACCAAATCAACTCAACACATGGCAAGTCAAGTGGCAGCTGGCGAGCCAGGTAAGTAAAAATGCATTGCATAACTTTGATAGGATTGTCACTATTACATATTACACAAGTCCCATCAAAGTAGGGTCGACTGTAGGCATTGTATTTTTGCATATAAGTCCCTATGATGAGTCTCATTTAGAGGCACTACCTTTTTTGTCAGGGAAGTCGCGGGAAACAGACGTCGGAAGGGGAAATTCAAAATAAGTATCTCATCAGATTCATTTCATAAGTTTACTGTTTTTGTTCTGCTGCGTTCGTGCCCACGTTCGAACGTAGAACAGATTGCGGGCGTTTTCGTGTAGCGTTCGAAGAGGCGTTCGAACGGTGTCGGTATTTCTGGTTTTGCTGCTAGCCTCACACCCAAGCCCAATTAGCCCACCAAAGCCCATTAAAATATTAATTAAATCATATACCAAATTAAATGAAATATTAATTAAATCATATACCAAATTAAATAAAACATTAAATAAAATCATGCCTAATTAAAATCAATCAACTAATTATACTCCCAATCAAAATATTGTATTCCTAATTTAACAAATATTATGCCTAAACAACACAAATTAAATATATTAACTTCCTAATTAGCCAAATTTTGTCCCCCCTCAAATCTTAGGATTTCCTTGTTTGACACCAAATCAAATCCCCTTTAAATGCCAAATCTCTTTCCTTATCAAGCAAGATTTAGCCCTACCCCCCCATTTGCCTATAAAAAGAACCCAATTCCAACCCTTAAAGATCCTAGCTCATTGACACAACCAAACTCACACACACAACCCTCACAAATCAAACACACAGCCGAGACACATAAACACCAGCCACCCACTCCAACAAAACACTAAAAATAGTAATCCCAAACAACCCATTTACCTCACCAAAACAGTCCCCAAGTCACGCCCAAACAGCGGCCCAAATCACATCTAAACAGCAGCCCCTTTAACCGCAAATACAGGAGTCTAAAACATCAATAACAGCGACCAAAATACAGCAGTACGACAGCATTAAAATAGCAGTAAAACAGGGAGAACGACGGCTCAAAACAGTGAGACAACGAACGAGAGCAGTGAACCAGTGAACCGGAGGAGTTGTGGAGCGCTAGACATTTCTGACGATCGTGTACCATACGTCCGAGAGTTGACATAAAAGGTTAGACCTGAGGGTACTTTTCCTATTATTTCCATCTATCCTTTTTATTGTTTTATTCATCTTTGTCGCATGAGAGTCGTTTATTAGTGCATGATTGTGGCCCTTGAATGAATGAAAATGTGTCGCCTCTCGTGGTATATAGGATGGAAACCTGGACATAAATTTCATAGCCGATTCTAAATGGACGGTAGTATGATCTGTACTCGGGATACAACTCCACGTACCAATTGAGCAAACGGCACATCTTTCGCTTTGTTTTATCTTCCTTGTTTATAATCTGCATTTTTCATCTCGCCATTTAATTTCTGTATGATCATTGTTTGTATTGATGATGAGATGCGCATGGGCTTAGTATGTTGGTCTAAAGGTTTTCCATTCGAGGAAGAAAATGCCAAAAGGCTACCTTTACGCCAACACTTCACCGCGCCTTTTACATCATGTCTTTTATTTTATGTACGTTAGTTGTTTATGTAATTAGTGATAAAGCGCATGGGCTTAGTAGATGCGATTAAAGGTCCTATATTTGGAGAGGTTAAAATCCTTTACTACGATGATTCGCCGTGCCGGACGACGTATATTCATTTGAATGTGAGATGTGTTCAATCGGGTATACAAAGTTCGATATTGTTTCTTTTATTTTTTATATACATTATGATGAGATAAAACGCATAGGCTTAGTAAGTGCGATTAAAGGTCCTCTATTTTGAGAGGTTAAAATCATTTACCACGATGCTTTGCCGCGCCGGATAATGTATATTCGATTGGATGTGAGATATGTTCAATCGGTACATGAAGTCCGATATCGTATTCTCTACTTCTTTATGTATGTATTGTGTTGTTTGCGCATGGGCTTAGTAAGTGCGACTAAAGGTCCTCTATTTTGAGAGGTTAAAAACCTTTACCACGATGCTTTGCCGCGCCAGATAGTGTATATTTGATTGGATGCGTGATGGGTTCAATTCGATACGTGAGGTCCTACATTGTGGATTTGTTTGTCTATGTATGTGTTGTATGCATCAGGTCTGGTTCAGTTCGAACACGTTCTCGAACGCCACACGAACGTGAACCTTCTGTTTACCGTTCGAATGCGATCTCGAACGCTACGCGAACGTGCACGCATTTTCTTAGTTTCATCATGCATCAGATCTGGTTCCATTCGAACGCGTTCTCAAACGCCACATGAATGAGAACCTTTTGTTTACCGTTCGAACGCGTTTACGAACGCGCACCCACAAAACTGAGTCCTTTTCATCAGATTTCGTGCATAATTGTCCCTAGTAGCTATCCCTTCGTATTATGAACCTGATTTCTTTTCTGTATTACGCAAGATTGTGTATGTGTCGTTCATCTGTATTCCCCACATGTATGAGTACAATGTGTTTATTAACTTGTATGCTTGCCGTATGTTAATTTACCTTTATGTATGCAAATTGAGACATAGATTACATGCAAATAGGCTGTATGCAAATTCGGATATGTGTTACATGTAAATTTAGATGAACTTGTTGATGTATGCATGCGAACTTAGAGGTAAATCATCCTTGGAAATACGTTGCTTAGGCTTGGTTAGATTATTGCGCAAATCATTTTATTACAAGTGGCATAAGTAAGGGATCATTCTGAACCCAACGGCTTGAGGTCTTCCCTTGCGAGGGGTGAGTGCGGCCTTAAATCTCATTTTCCCAGTTCACACCGGGTGGCGACTCCATCATTCTTCGGTTTAGTCCCCCGCGGGCTACTCCGTACTCCCAACCGGGCAGCGAGCCCGGGACAGCATGCGTCGCCCAGTTTCTGTGTCCCACAGTCTGGAGACTGCACTGGGGATAGAGAATCGGCAACAAAATATGTCTTGTAATATTATGATTCGTGTTTTAATTAACTGTGTTTACTGTGGGTTAAAAGGGGTTTAATCAAAGGCACTTTTAAGGCTAGGTAATGGTTTGGTGTCTTCCCTCATTCACTACCTTTCTATAAGGAAAAGCTGTGAAGGCACCTATACAATCACTTACTTGTGGCCTATTGTGATGGACTAATTTGGAAGACTCGTTGTTTATTCCTGTCACCAAGCGATAAGAGCCTAAGAGGCTAGGGTACTTAAGAGAGCCTCGCTTCACCCTCCATCTGGGGAATCTACAACGGGAAATCCATTTGACAGTCAGTCACACATCATAACTCGTTGGCACGTACTGTAAGGTATAAAAAAGGTGCGCTCACTTGGTCGCTCGAACCCTTGAGTGGGGAGGCCTAGTTGTGGGCAATCCTTCGCCAGCGAGAGTCTTTGTCTATACTCCACAAACCCACAAGTAGACCGTGGTCATATGGCCTATAGCAACTATTTCCTTGTGCTTGTGTACCATCCTCATTTGGATGTAGTTGGATTCTTGTCAGAAATGCGAACTTGTTGGGCCATTTAAACTGGGACGAGTTCGTATCCTATGATGATTGGGCCAAAAGCTTTTGAAATGTTGATGGGCCACTCTGTAGAAGTTATTTTTGTATGCTTGTGTTTGGGAACATTGTCATTTGGATCCATTCCGACCTTTTATCATGAGATATGGGCTTGTTGGGCATTTAAACTGGGACAAGAACGTATCTTATGATGATCGAGCCAAAAGCTTCCAAAACGCCAATGGGCTATTATATGTCTGTGTTTAGGAACATTATCATTTGGATACGGTTGGACTTCTTACCATGAGATGTGAACTTCTTAGGCCATTTAAACTGGGGCGAGTTCACTCCTATGACAGTTAGCCCAAAAGCTTCTAAAATGATGATGGGCCAATTTGTGTGAAAATTTTAATGAGTTGATATATTTCTTGTATCGGATGCATCTCATGCATCACATGCACCTCATGCATACATACATCATGTTAACTCTCTTGTGTTAAAAGAGCCATCATAGATATCTGTTGGGTTAGGGAAAATGGAAGACTTGTTAAAAGGCCAATAGCAAACATGAGCGAATCAGAGAATGAATCATCCCGTATGGATCAGTTTGAGAACAGTCTCACCAAGATTACTGAACAGTTACAAGCCTTGACCGCTGCTGTGGCTAATTTGGCTGTGCCCCGTGCTGGGGGAAATTCTGAGAATATGAGACGCGAGGAGCCTCCGAATGGGTTGGGGGATGATGTCCCTGCTTTTGATGACGACATGGCAAAGTATGCAATATGCGGAGTGATTGGGTCTCAGGCAGAATTTCAGAAGCTCTGAGATCAGGTAGAATCGGTCACCCGAAAATGAGGGGTAAACATGAAGACTTGTTGGATTATGAGGCGTTGACCTTCGAAGAACAGCTGCCAGCTCAGTTCAAGATGCTTGATATGGCTAAGTTCAACGGGAATGGGGACCCGAGGGTCCATCTGCGGCAATATGTCTCAATTATGAGTTCAGTGGGCTTATCACACAGCGCCATGTCCAAAAGATGTTTGGGATGTCACTCGAGGGAGCACATGTAGTATGGTATCACAACCTTGAGAAAAAGATTAAAGAAGATTGGAAGGAACTAGCTGATGCTTTTCTGAAGCAGTATGTCACAGACCTAGAGATTGACTTGTCGCTTCGCGACTTGGAGAATACCAAGCAGAAGGCAGAAGAAAGCTTCAAGGAGTATGTAGACCGCTGGAGAAGCCAGCTTCTGAAAATGCAGACTCGGCCCTCTGAGAAGGACTAGATTAAAATGATCATCAAGGGCACTAAGCCCTCGATCTATGGTAAGTTGAGGATAATGACCTCCATGATTGCAGATTTTCGACAGTTGAGGGAAACTGTCATGGATATAGAGGAAGAAAAGGCTGAAAACAGAAAGTTTTATGGCCAAAATAGATGAACTTTTAGGGGGCCTTCTGAGACCAAGCCCGCTACTGGCGAGGTCGCTACCGTCAAGAACAGGCGATTCTCCAATCTTGGTAAACCTTTGTCAATGGTGCTTGAAAAGTTGAAGGGACAAGGACTCTTAAAACCCTTAGAGCCTAAACCACTTCCAGATCCTATACCACCCAACCTTGACCTATGGCCTGTATTGTCACTTCCATCAGAGGAGAGGCCATGAAACTGACAGTTGCACCCGCCTTAGGCATGAAATCCAAAACCTCATCGATTCCCATAAAATACCTGATCCTGAGAAAGAACAACCCAACACACATCGGAACCCCCTACCAAATTACCACTCTGTTCCACCACCCACTTACATGATCAACTCCGGCCTGCCCGAAACCTTTGTCCTCCAAACTCTCAACCAACAAGCTTCTTGCATTGAGATAAAGGATAACAGTGAAGAACCATAGGGCAAGGAAGAAGGCAATGTTGCGAATGATGAAGTTATCCCTCCTATCTTATTTGATCCCAAATTTTTAATACAGACATTGACTTAGTCTATATGTTCGAATCATTTTCTTAAATGATAATAAAGACGTTCATTTCGCTGAATCTCTTCTGCAATATGAGTACATTTGAGAAAAGCATTCAACCTTGGTACTATGAAATTAAGTGATGTTTAGAACACGGGGAATCTTCGGAAGTAACAACAGTATAGTCAGTTTCAGAAATGAATCAGTATCAGATTAGGGCCGAGGCCCACATCAGCATCAGTTTGGGGATGAGTCCCAAGGCCGAGACCCACATCAGTATCAGCTTGGGGCGAGGCCCACATTATAAGCATCAGTTTAGGGGCTTAGGACCACATCAGTTTCAGTTTTGGGGATGAGTCCCAAGGCCGAGGCCCACATCAGTATCAGCTTGGGGCGAGGACCACATCAGCATCAGTTTAGGGGCCGAGGCCCACATCAGTTACAGTTTGGGGATAAGTCCCAAGACCGAGGCCCACATCAGTATCAGCTTGGGGCCGAGGCCCACATCAGCATCAGTTTAGGGGCTGAAGCCCACATCAGTTTCAGTCTTGGGGATGAGTCTCAAGGCCGAGGTCCACATCAGTTACAGTTTGGGGATGAGTCCCAAGGCCGAGGCCCACATCAGTATCAGCTTGGGGCGAGGCCCACATCAGCATCAGTTTAGGGGCTGAGGCCCACATGAGTTTCAGTTTTGGGGATGAGTCACAGGGCCGAGGCCCACATCAGTTACAGTTTGGGGACGAGTCCCAGGGGTGAGCCCAGATCAGTATCAGTTTGGCCGAGTATGGCACTCCGAAATTGGAGCATTGTTCGAAAAAGGACTACTTTCACATCTCACCAAAAATAGCACTCCAAAATGGAGCACGGTTCGGAAATGGACCAAGGAAGGCCTAACCCATCGGAATAGGATACATATCCATGCATACATGCATACATATCACATACATGCAATGTTTGTTTTGTGTTCGCAGGTTTGTAGCGGTAAAGACCATCTCATCAAATAACGGTTCAAAAATGAGCCACATTCTCGCACAGCAAGGTTCGGAAATAGACCGCTACCACAACAGATGCCGAAAATGGCGCCCTAAAATGGAGCACACACAGCAGACGCCGAAAATGGCACTCCAAAATGGAGCACCCACAACAGATGCCGAAAATGGCGTTCCAAAATGGAGCACACACAGCAAAGGCCGAAAATGGCGTTCCAAAATGGAGCACACACAGCAAATGCCGAAAATGGCATTCCAAAATGGAGCACACACAACAGATGCCGAAAATGGCGTTCCAAAATGGAGCACACACAGCAAAGGCCGAAAATGGCGTTCCAAAATGGAGCACTCACAGCTAATGCCGAAAATGGCGTTCCAAAATGGAGCACACACAATAGAAGCTGAAAATGGCGTTCCAAAATGGAGCACACACATCAAAGGCCGAAAATGGCGTTCCAAAATGGAGCACTCACAGCAAATGCCGAAAATGACGTTCTAAAATGGAGCACACACAGAAAATGCCGAAAATGCCGTTCCGAAATGGAGCACACACAGCAAATGCCGAAAATGGCGCTCCAAAATGGAGCACACACAACACATGCCGAAAATAGCGCTCCAAAAATGGAGCACGGTTCGGGAATGAACCAGGGGTCGCAGCACCTCACCACCAAATCAACTCAACACATGGCAAGTCAAGTGGCAGCTGGCGAGCCAAGTAAGTAAAAATGCATTGCATAACTTTGATAGGATTGTCACTATTACACATTACACAAGTCCCATCAAAGTAGGGTCGACTGTAGGCATTGTATTTTTGCATATAAGTCCCTATGATGAGTCTCATTTAGAGGCACTACCTTTTATGTCACGGAAGTCGCGGGAAACGGACGTCGGAAGGGGAAATTCAAAATAAGTATGTCATCAGATTCATTTCATAAGTTTAATGTTTTTGTTCATGCTGCGTTCGTGCCCACGTTGGAACGTCAAGTAGATTGCGGGCGTTCGTGTAGCGTTCGAAGAGGCGTTCGAACGGTGTCGGTATTTCTGGTTTTGTTGCTAGCCTCACACCCAAGCCCAATTAGCCCACCAAAGCCCATTAAAATATTAATTAAATCATATACCAAATTAAATGAAATATTAATTAAATCATATACCAAATTAAATAAAACATTAAATAAAATCATGCCTAATTAAAATCAATCAACCAATTATACTCCCAATCAAAAATATTGTATTCCTAATTTAACAAATATTATGCCTAAACTACACAAATTAAATATATTAACTTCCTAATTAGCCAAATTTTGTCCCCCCCTCAAATCTTAGGATTTCCTTGTTTGACACCAAATCAAATCCCCTTTAAATGCCAAATCTCTTTCCTTGTCAAGCAAGATTTAGCCCTACCCCCATTTGCCTATAAAAGAACCCAATTCCAACCCTTAAAGACCCTAGCTCATTGACACAACCAAACTCACACACACAACCCTCACAAATCAAACACACAGCCGAGACACATAAACACCAGCCACCCACTCCAACAAAACACTAAAAACAGTATTCCCAAACAACCCCTTTACCTCACCAAAACAGTCCCCAAGTCACTCCCAAACAGCGGCCAAAA
Source organism: Zanthoxylum bungeanum (assembly GCA_019454045.1). Taxonomy (NCBI): domain Eukaryota; kingdom Viridiplantae; phylum Streptophyta; class Magnoliopsida; order Sapindales; family Rutaceae; genus Zanthoxylum; species Zanthoxylum bungeanum. The sequence goes on along the minus strand of SKCR01044544.1, from coordinate 16,672 downwards.
TCACATCTAAACAGCAGCCCCTTTAACCGCAAATACAAGAGTCTAGAACATCAATAACATCGATCAAAATACAGCAGTAAATCAGCAGTACGACAGCAGTAAAATAGCAGCAAAACAGGGAGAACGACGGCTCAAAACAGTGAGACAACGAACGAGAGCAGTGAACCAATGAACCGGAGGAGTTGTGGAGCGCTAGCCCCTTCCGACGATCGTGTACCGTACGTCCGAGAGTTGACATAAAAGGTTAGACCTGAGGGTACTTTTCCTATTATTTCCATCTATCTTTTTTATTGTTTTATTCATCTTTGTCGCATGAGTGTCGTTTATTAGTGCATGATTATAGCCCTTGAATGAATGAAAAATGTGTCGCCTCTCGTGGTATATAGGATGGAAACCTGGACATAAATTTCATAGCCGATTCCGAATGGACGGTAGTATGATCTGTACTCGGGATACAACTCCACGTACCACTTGAGCAAACGACACATCTTTCGCTTTGTTTTGTCTTGCTTGTTTATAATCTGCATTTTTCATTTCGCCATTTAATTTCCGTATGATCATTTGTTTGTATTGATGATGAGATGAGCATGGGCTTAGTATGTTGGTCTAAAGGTTTTCCATTCGAGGGAAGAAAATGCCAAAAGGCTACCTTTACGCCAACACTTCGCCGCGCCTTTTACATCATGTCTTTTATTTTATGTACGTTAGTTGTTTATGTAATTAGTGATAAAGCGCATGGGCTTAGTAAGTGCGATTAAAGGTCCTCTATTTTGAGAGGTTAAAATACTTTACCACGATGCTTCGCCGCGCCGGACGACGTATATTCATTTGAATGTGAGATATGTTCAATCGGGTATACGAAGTCCGATATTGTTTCTTTTATTTTTTATATGCATTATGATGAGATAAAGCGCATTGGCTTTATTAAGTGCGATTAAAGGTCCTATATTTTGAGAGAGAAATGATAGAGCAACTCACACATTTCCCAACACTTCTCCAGAACGACCCTCTATCATGTGTTTTGGTAAAAAATTGTTAAATCCATATCTGCTGAAAACCAGTTGCCAAACACTCCCATTTGCTTTGCCCTAAATCATTTTCCTTCCCATTTCAATTCAGTTGCTCTCGTTGCTCTCTGTCAAAAATCTGAAGCTCTCTCCCAAATCACTTCGCCGGCGACGAAGCAAGAAAATCGCAGCCCGTGCTCTCAAACCACTTCTCCGGCGAACAAAAAATTGAAGCAACACGCAGCACCTGAATTCACCGAGCCAGCCTTTGCAGTAAACATCTCCTGAATATTTTTCTTTTTTGTCCGGTAATGATTCCAAATCATAATGCTAATTTTAATTTTCCAGTGTGTTCCAGACATCTTCATTCAATTTGTTAATTTTAATTTTAATTTTTTGTTGAAATTTGCCCCATTGCTTGCTGGCTCGGTCTTCATTATGCTACATGATTCTTTATGTAAAGAGCAATTCACAGATTTGATTTTTTTTATCTGAATATTTCAAAAATTAGTAATGTTAATTAGCTTGTGGTGTTGAAAAAGGAGTATTGAAGACCTTCCAGTGTGTTCCAGACATCTTCATTCAAATTGTTAATTTTAATTTTAATTTTTTGTTGAAATTTGTGATTGTTTATGTAAAGAGCAGAAGATTTGATTTTTTTATCTGAATATTTCAAAAATCAGTAATGTTAATTAGCTTGTGGTGTTGAAAAAGGAGTATTGAAGACCCGAGACATTACTAGTGGATCCATTTACAGATATTTCATCTTTCATGTTGTGTTGAGTTGGAAAGAATAGCCAGCATGACTCATATATGGTGACCATGCTGCCTTAATGTATGTAAAATTGCTAGGTTTGAATTCCTTATGTTACATAGGTGAGTTTATGTGGATTATGTTACATAGTTTTGATTCAGTGCTGAGCATTTTGCAAAAATGAATATTGATATATGTTACTTTTATTGCTTTGATGAAAATGAATATATAGTGTTTGTTGTTAGCTTGGAAATATGATTGTGCTTAAGTAGTGTAATTAAGTTAAATAGTGGGTGAAATGATTCCAGACTTTATTTTGCTAGTAAGGATTCCACAGTCATTTTTGGACAGGAAAGTTTGATTAAAATGTGTTGATTTTCATTTTTCAACATCATTCTAGACTTCAGAATATGTGTCCCGATATTGATATTCTATGTATATATTATTTGATACAGACGTCATCTATAATTAGGAGCTGACCGAAAATGAAGAATTTAGAAATAGAAACTGAAATTGAAGAGGATGATGGTATAGGTGACCATATTAATGAAACTGATGATAATGACGATGATGAACCAAAGACGGATATGATTTTTGATAATGTTAATGATATGTTTAGTTATTACAAAGAATATGGTAAACGAAAAGGGTTTCTAGTAGTGCGGAGAAGTAGTAGAAAAGGGGGTGATGGGAAGGTTCATCCCTAGTCAACTTCCGGATTTCACCTAGTTCATCCCTAATCAACTTCCGGATTTCACCTAGTAAAATGTCATTACAAGGTTCGTGACTATTTTCATTTTCTACCCATTGATCATCGTCATCCCAGTCAAAGGCCAGACAATCCTTGCATTTCCAAAACTTCCGATTTGGATTCTTTGCTGTAGTTGAAGTCCATAATTTTTTGTATCCGTTGGGGCATTTGTGACATCGTCGCCGTTCCAATGAATTTGTGCTTGTGCTAGATGATATTATAATTACAAATAAACTACAAAATACATAACACTGAATCAAGATATACTGAGATAAAATATTCAAGTTGTACAAATTCATCAAAACAATAAAAGTAACAGCAAACAATATTCATTTTTCAAAAATGCTTAGCACTGAATCAAAGCTGCAACCTTCCATTTTTTCAAGCTAACAGCAAACAGTATATACTCATTTCCACATAACAATAATACTAACAACAAACAAAACAATATTCATTTTTGCAAAATACTTAGCACACCAAATACTAAAACTAGTAACAAATGGATTCTACAAAGAAGCACTCAGTTCATACACACACACCACTATACTTCTTTGCTCCCCCACAAAAATGATATTTAAAAAAATGATATTTAAAAAAAATTTATGATGGGAGTTGATGGTCTTTTGGAAAGTGTAATGAACTGCCTCTTTCATGGTCTTTCTTTATATCCTTGGAGGCGGGAAGCAAAAGTTTCTGAATCATTGTCAATGACAGCCCCTGGAAATTATTGCTATGTGGGAAGCAAAAGTTTCTGACCGAGCCAGCAAGCAATGGGGCAAATTTCAACAAAAAATTAAAATTAAAATTAACAAATTGAATGAAGATGTCTGGAACACACTGGAAAATTAAAATTAGCATCATGATTTGGAATCATTACCGGACAAAAAAGAAAAATATTCAGGAGATGTTTACTGCAAAGGCTGGCTCGGTGAATTCAGGTGCTGCGTGTTGCTTCAATTTTTTGTTCGCCGGAGAAGTGGTTTGAGAGCACGGGCTGCGATTTTCTTGCTTCGTCGCCGTCGAAGTGATTTGGGAGAGAGCTTCAGATTTTTGGCAGAGAGCAACGAGAGAAACTGAATTGAAATGGGAATGAAAATGATTTAGGGCAAAGCAAATGGGAGTGTTTGGCAACTGGTTTTCAGCAGATATGGATTTAACAATTTTTTACCAAAACGCATGATAGAGGGTCGTTCTGGAGAAGTGTTGGGAAATGTGTGAGTTGCTCTATCATTTCTCATTTTGAGAGGTTAAAATCTTTTACCACGATGCTTTACCGCGCCGGATAATGTATATTCGATTGGATGTGAGATATGTTCAATCGGATACACGAAGTCCGATATCGTTGTCTCTACTTCTTTATGTATGTATTGTGTTGTTTGCGCATGGGCTTAGTAAGTGCGACTAAAGGTCCTCTATTTTGAGAGGTTAAAATCCTTTACCACGATGCTTTGCCGCGCCGGATAATGTAGATTTGATTGGATACGAGATGGGTTCAATCGGATACGTGAGGTCCTACATTGTGGATTTTTTTGTCTATGTATGTGTTGCATGCATCAGGTCTGGTTCCGTTCGAACGCATTCTCGAACGCCACACGAACGCGAACCTTATGTTTACCGTTCGAATGCATTCTCGAACGCTATGCGAACGCGCACGTATTTTCTTAGTTTCATCATACATCAGGTCTGGTTCCGTTCGAACGTGTTCTCAAACGCCACACGAACGAGAACCTTCTGTTTACCGTTCGAACGGGTTTACGAACGCTACACGAACACGCACCCACTGAACTGAGTCATTTTCAACAGATTTCGTGCATAATTGTCCCTAGTAGCTATCCCTTCGTATTATGAACATGATTGTTTTTTCTGTATTACGCAAGATTATGTATGTGTCGTTCATCTGTATTCCCCACATGTATGAGTACAATGTGTTTATTAACTTTTATGCTTGTCGTATGTTAATTTATCTTTATGTATGCAAATTGAGACATAGATTACATGCAAATAGGCTGTATGCAAATTTAGATATGTGTTACATGTAAATTTAGATGAACTTGTTGATGTATGCATGCAAACTTAGGGGTAAATCATTCTTGGAAATACGTTGCTTAGGCTTGGTTAGATTATTGCGCAAATCATTTTATTACAAGTGGCATAAGTAAATGACCATTCCTAACCCAACGGTTTGAGGTCTTCCCTTGCGAGGGGTGAGTGGGAACTTAAATCTCATTTTCCCGATTCCACCGGGTGGCGACTCCATCATTCTCCGGTTTAGTCCCCCGCGGGCTACTCCGTACTCCCAACCGGGCCGCGAGCCCGGGACAGTATGCGTCGCCCAGTTTCTGTGTCCCACAGCATGGAGAGTGGATTATTTAATGGAAGGAAGCGATTGGGACGAACGACAGAAAGAGGAAGAAGAATACGCTCTGAATGGGTGACATAAGGCAAATATTACAAGGATGCAAGACGTTTTAGACGAGGTAAACCTGGGGAGTGAAGACAACAGACGCGTCACTTATATCAACAATGAGCTAGATGTCCAGGGTATAATCAAATTTACATTGCTAAAAATGATATCCATAAAACAACTTTCAGATGTCCAGGGTCTTTATGATGTTACGAGTGGGTAGTAATGCCATTCGGCCTAAAAAACGTCAGAGCTACTTACTAACGAGCCGTGAATTTAATTTTCCATGACCTGATCAGTAGCTTTGTGGAAGTTTACATAGACGTCATAGTGGTAAAATCTATGACCGTGGGCGAACAACAGCGGGCCGAAGCCAGTATACGGCCAATAGACGCCGCCCTAACTTCATCCAAGCTGTGAAATTCGCCTCGATTTCATCTTCCAAATCAATCAAGGCGAATTTGAGGGACAATTATTGGCGAAGAAAATCGCCCTAGAACGAACGAGTCAGTGAGAGGCGAAACGAAATGACATGTCAAGGGGCGAAAAACAATTAGGACGAACATGTATTACAAGGCGGTTTGCAATCAGGACGACAAATGAAAAGCAGTCAGGACGACTACCACGCGTTGCAGTTGATCCCACGATCTAGTAGTTAGGCAGTAACTACCCACGACCTGGCAGTTCATCACGCACAGTTTGGCAGTTGACGGTAACTCCCCACGGTCTGGCAGTTAGCACGGTTAACTCAGCGGTTAGGTGCGTGATCCAGCAGTTGCAAGCATGAAACATGGAAGTTTGTGGACCGAAACCGTCCGAGCAGTTAACCAAGCTTCACGCATGAGAAGAGAAATGAGACTGAAAAATGAAGACTCGAATGAGCATTTTAATTTAATTTCTTAGCTTTGTAACCTTAGGACTGTAATTCGTGTGTTTGCGCCCCTTGGAGGCTTATTCACTGAAATCAAACACCCCTTGCTGGGACTTTGTCTCAGGAGGTTTGAACCTTACACGCTCTTTGACAAAAAAATTGTGCAAACATGTAGTAATGCCACTAATAGTGTAATCATGTCAAGTAATAAACCAATCCGTTTATTACTCGTGTTGACTTGTTTTATTAAACGGGATGTGTTTGTGTTTAAAAATTTTGACACAATTATTAAACATATTGTTTTCTTATTCTTATAAATTTGATACAACAAGACATGGATATTTCACAATAATCACCTCTACGTGCACTATGAAATGAATTTTATAACTTAAAATGGATGAATGGTATCCTAAGAGTTGGAAAGTGTAGCATTTAATTACTTCTTTAGTAAAAGAAGAGTTTAAGTAGCAAAAATAAAATAAAAATGATAGACACAGTGTATCTCGAAAATAACTACATTCATCTCATTGTAGCGATCACTGTAGATACAGTAAGAGGGTGTAATTATTTTCGAGATAAGTGTATGTATGTGTATCACTTCTCAAAATAAAAATATAGATGAAGAGTGTTGAAGAACTCAAATCGTGTCAAAGACATAACTAAAAGTGGGTATAGAAACAGCAGCCGGTGGTCGTGTTAAAATGTGACAGAGATTTTATTAAAATTTTCTTCGGTCAACAAAAATATTTTTTAAAAAAGTTTGATTAATTTTGAAAATGAAAAAAATTAATGGGTGAATTTGTAAATTTCCGTTAAAGCAATTCCATATCAATTACCAATGACCATATATGCATTCATCCAAAACAAGCTTACTTTGAACTAGCAAAGCAACTGACAATTGTTAATTTTTGGACCATTATATTAATGCACTTTCGATGATTGAGATTTAATCTAACTCGTATAATTAATGCACGAGACAGATGCAACCTCAATCATTTAAGTATTAATTTATTATCTGTTTGATCACATATTCACACTCTAAAAATAATCTCTTTATGAAATAATAATAATAATAATAATAATAATAATAATAATAATAATAATAATAATAATAATAATAATAATAATATAATAATAATAATAATAATAACAAAGTTGCGTATAATAGCATTTTCCTTAAATTTTATTTATAATGGAAGCAAAGGCGGCCTCAAGAAGGCGGCTGACTAGGTCCTTATATTTGGTACAAAATTAGGCCCCTAAAATTAAGAAAATTTTAATTTTTTATTGTACAATATGATTTTTTTTTATATCTATTTTAGAAACTCACCTAGTGCGTGCCTTTCAAAATTTAGGACAACCTAATATCGTCTCTAAACGGGAGCATAGATAACTCTGAAATGATCGAGACAAACGACGAATGTGCCCAGACTTTGACCCAAAATTAATCTCCTAAATTGTTTTTATCCTTTAGGTGTATGACATCACCAAATAGCAATGTTGCAAAGGAACCAATGTGATTCTTTTTTCTGGGGCATGGGTCTTGGGTCTTGGGTCTTCCTGGTGTCTGTTAAATTAAAGCCCGACTCAGCCTGGACCATAATGGGCTTCGGCTGGGCTTGATTTTTCTGGGCCTAGTCTTCATTAAAAGTTATGACTTGAACCTAGACCTAGCTCGGCCAAGCCCATCTTTACTTGAATTTCCTAAAACACCCTTATTTTAATTTATTTTTCTTTCTTTTCCCATGAGTAACAGTAACATATCTAAAATTTACAAAAATTTAAGAAGATACTTAGAATATTAATAATAAATTATGGCTTTGGTAAATTAAGTTTTCTAAATAAATTTCGTGTATAACTAAACAATGAAATTATAATTAATCATGTTCTCCTCTCATTTTTCTCCCTTCATTTTCTTCCACTCCTCTATTAAAACCAAACATATTTGAGAGGAGAGTAAAGGAAATGAGAGGAGGAAAGGAAATGAGCATAGAATTTGGGGAAGAAAATTACATGATTTTTCTGGTTAAATTTATTTTTTGTACTAAACAATCAAGATTTATTACTAAATTTACATAAAATAATGAAAATACAATTAATTAATCTAAAAAATTCACTTCAACCAATAATCAAGACTTCTTCGTCATCTGAATTGTTCAAATTAATTGTCGATAAAAGATTCAGCTGGATAAAATTGAATAAGAAAATGAAAATATGTATTTTTATTATTATATTCAGAGAATGATGTATTTGGAAATTTAAATAATTTTGAACGATTAATTAATGAATTCATGTTTTGAAGAGTCCTTACGACATAAGAAACTGAATTTCTCAATTTACAGCCATTAAATTTCCACCGAAATTTAATTTTCGGTCTACAATTGCCAACCAAACAGTGTAAAACTTAGATGAATTTAAATTCATCTCATCTTCCCATTCTTTCCTATCAATCAAATACACTGCCTTAGAGTAGGAATAAATTTGCACTTAAAGGAGAAAACAAATTAATGACTGATGTTGATTATTTAACAAACGTATATTTGACAAGAATGTGTGTTGCCTTGTCACCAACAGCCTCGCCTCAAATTTCCACTCATCTTCTAGTGACTCAGTAAGGTCACATCTATTTTTAACTTTATCAAATTTAGAACCACAAAGAGACAAGAAAAATTGATTTATTGAATCTCTTAATAAGCCCTACAGATTAGCCCATACAGGAAGTTAAGGGAAATAGATTCGGTCACGATTTCGGTTCGGAATCGAAATCGAATCGGAATTGAATCGAAAGGAACCAAACGATTTCGGTTTCTTTCGGTTCGGATTCGGGAACCAGAATCGGAATCGGTTCTGTATGATTCGGTTAGGGTTCCAATCCTAGCCTAATCGTTGAAACTGTTCGATTCCAACCGGGATCAGACGGTTCCACTATTAATATTTTAAATAATTTTAAGTTTTAATTTAATTTAATAAAATTCAAAGAAATAACTTTTTTTAATGTAATCTAAATTCAAATTCATAATTTTACATAGTTTTTTTAATCTCATTTTTGTTTTCTTTAAAAATCATTATTAATTTTTTTTTTTTTAAAAAGGTTCGGTTTGGTTCCGGTTCTTGTTCCCGGTTCCACAAAAGCGTGGAATCGGGAATAGACCGGTTTGGAACCGAACCGGACCGGTGGTCAGGTCTAAAGAGAAGGGGAAAAAAGGTTGTTTGTATTTTATACTTATTATATCATTATCAGCTAAAATTACTGTTGATCATGATTTTTCACACCGATGAAGGTTCAAATACCGAGAAGAGATGAAATGACTATTGTACTTGAACAAAAATGGATGATAAAGACCCAAGGGCCCAGAGAGACATAAGAGATTTATCAGAGGAACCCGAGCGCATGATCCATAAAGTTTCTTCCAAGGATAGAATCTGTTGAAGGCTTGACAATCATTGATGCCGACCTGATTTCATGAATAAGTGATGAATTTGCGGTTCTTTTGGGATTTGTTGAAACCGTTCCAATGAAGTCCCTATATGTCAACTGACCTAATTGAGAGAGGTAAATGGAGCTTTGATAGTATCATCTGTCTCGGTATGTCGACCCGAGGAACGAAAATAGGTTCACAGGTCGACCTGTATCGGAGTCATGTGACGTATGCCGTATGTGAGAAGATAAGCTTCTAGAAGACTAATAACGACTGTGGAAAAACAACGATTCTCATTGAAAGTAGCTCATGTTAGCCGCCATAGACCGGTGAAGTGGCAGGGAGGTGGCAGAGTAGAGCCGCCATAGGCCGATGTAATAACAGTGAAATGGTTTGATCTGATTGGCCAATTTAAGGATAGTTGATGAGAGTTGTGACAAAATTGATGGCAATAAGAGATGGGATGACGTCAAATGTGGTGAAATAGTGAATTTGAGAGCCTATATAAATGGGTTGAAGTCTCAGATTGAAGGGTTAGTATTTTTATATCTCACAACTTATAAGAAGCTAAAAACTAAAGAACTAGTGATAGAGAGAGAAAGTTGGCCAATCACCCATTGAGAGAATTGTACCGGCTTGTGTAAGAACCGATGTGTTTTGTTATTTTGAGTTCATTTTTCCATTGTAGCTCGGGTCGGTCTTGACCCTGAGCAGTAATAAAATACCCTATATTTCTCCCATTGACATAGGTATGAGTCACTCTCTGCCGAACCACGTAAACTCTGTGATTTATCTATCTACTTGCTAAGTTTTCTTTGGTTCCCAACTAACCAAATAAATTCACTGTTGAAGGAGATTTATTTGAGGGATGAATTTCATATTTTGCCCTATGAACGAAAAACAGTCGTCAATAATTAAAGTCGTATGTGCTGACCAGTACAAAAAGCAACACAACACACTAAAATAATGGCAGAAAATGGGAATAATAGAGCTCTGAAGGCCTCAACGTCGGAGTGGATCGAAAAGATAAAAAAAGAACTTGCGATTAGAAAGGGAAAATATCTGAAAAGAAAGGGAAACAACTCAGGCCTTCATGAAAACCATGATGGAAAAAATCAAGAATTTGGAAAGGAAAACATGAGAATAGGGACAAGCGGGGCCCATTAGAAGGAGAAAAAAGATTGCTAGTGGGAAGAAAGTAGCAGAAGTTGATGGGGATTGAGAAATCGGGAAAAAGAACTCCCACAAAGTGAGGTCGGTAATTGTGGCTAGTGTTAAGCCAATAGAGGGGCCTCAGGAGAGATGTGATAACAGGAAGCCCTAGAATCATCCAGTAACAGTCATTACTTTGGGAAAGTGATATAGACCGTTATTAGGAACACGAGCATAGAGCTCCAAGTGGCATGAGATATCATGCTCGGAGGAACAAGTATGAGGAAGCCTTTAACCGATGGCAGGAGGACACTGAGAGCCAATTGAGAGGCTGGTTCTAGAAGTAAATGAAGAAATGAGAGATGAGCACGCGAGGAGGGGCTCGAGATGATCAAGATATGGAGACAACATCTCATTTCAACAATGAGGTAATTGAGGTGGATATCCCAATGAGGTTCTTCATGCCCGTGATGGAAATCTACAAGGGTAACACATACCCTAAATCCCATATTGAAAAATTTATTTTACTCATAGAGATTCAAAGCATGGTTAAGGAGGCGATCTGAAAGGTATTCCCACTAACCTTGGGAGGACCGTCCAGGTTATGGTTCATGAACTTCACTCATGGTAATATCAGTAGGTTTTTACAGCTAAGAAAGCCGCTAAAATCTTCATCGACAGATACCACAAATTGATATTAGAGATCGGGGCGTACGAGTCCCTAGAAATATTGGAGAGCTTTAAAAGGGCCTTAAGAGTTTGGAGATTACCGGGTTGTTTGCTAACTGGTGGAGTTGAGTCGGGATAAGGCCAGCATCGACAAAAGGAGATGGGTTGATGAGGTGTATATAATGACCTCATATTGAGATGCATGTTTTACCCTCTCTTTGACCTCATGATGAATCTTCGGATGGTCACCCCCAACAAGCTATCAGGGGTACAAAGGTGTTAGTAAGGTGAAGCTTTGAATTCTAAGTAGAGGAAAAAAGGAAAAGAGTACGAGTTGTTACCTATAACTCCGAAGATGGTCGGTACAGTATTCTCCTCATCGGAGATGATCTGGTTTTTACCTCATGCCCTCACGACCCAGAACCACCTGTCCTTGAAGTTCTTGTCGGTGGCTGAGAGGTGAGTAATTAAATGCTTGCCATCAGCATAGGTGGACAAGTAGTACCAACCTTTGTATTCCTTAGAGTTGATATTCAATCGGTAAAGCCTCTTCAGGTTTTCAACCGATGGCTCGCCCAACTCGGCTCCAGATGACATAGAGTCTGACAAGCACCCTCTACCCGTTCAGGTTAAATTAGCATAGGGCCAGGTTCATTGCTGCCAAAATCTTGGTAAAATACCCTTGGAAGGGCAGACACAGACCCATATCAAAGAAATTCATGTAAAGGGCAACTTGATCGCCGTTTGGTCGGCTTGACTGATCTCATTCATCAGGAATGTCCAAACTGATTTGCTCAGGAATTTTGAATCTCTCTATGAGCTGGTCCAGTTCAGCATGGGTGATGGTAGAGGCTATGTCCATGTCCAAGTTGTTGGAATCCAACGAGGGAAGTGTTGGCTCAGGTCGGGCTACTTTTTTATATAAGATTGGTTTTCTACTTTTGATGGGGTCGGTGTTGTGTCATAATCATTGTCTCCCACTGATTCTGAGCTTCCCACATCGACTGGCTCAGTTGGACGTGGGGCAGGTAAGTCATGAGGCAAAACGTCGATGGGAGTTACATAGGAGGAGTCAGATTCTGACATTCCTAGAAATGAATGATCCGAGCAGTATGATCTGTAAAGTTAACCTAATCATTGTTTATAATTTGTATGGGCCTATTCGAATTATTAGTTGGGCTTATGTCTACCTAGGGTTTACTATGTCATCCCTACAAAGTGCTAACCCTATAAAGCTATAAAAACCATAACAATGGTAAAACAGTGAATTCACAAGCAAGAACATAGCCAAACACTGAAAACCAACCTGATATATTCATGCCAATCTAAACCCACCACATAATCCAGAAACACATATGAATGATATAAACCCAAAAATAAGGCATTCCACACGAACGTAAACACTCATAAACCCATAAATACAAACCCATAATTGCAATAAACCCATAAAAAATCAGAAAACATGCTACAAGTTCATCATGTTTGTCGTACATCAGTTGTAAATATAAAGTATGCTCAATGTAAAGGAAATAAAAATAGCGTTGAGGAGTACCTACTTGTGTATTGGAGATAAAGATTGAGTGATAAAGGTTGATTGAAAGAGCTCGAAGTTGTAGAAGATGCTTGAGGCCATTGAGAGCGTTTGGAGAAGATGAAGTTTGTAAAAGCTGGAAGATGAACATAAGTGGCCTTTAAATAGGCTACGCGGGCAGATATTGGTCGTGGATTTGGAATGAGAGGAACATATTAGTGACATGTGTTGTGTCGATCACAGCCATGAAATTTAAATTAAGGGCTCAGATGAGAGCCACAAGCTCAGTTCATCTCAGCCACACGAGTTTTGGTGAGCAAGTCACAGATATGTGACACTTGGCACATTGGGAAGACAAAACAAAAAGGGATTTTGTGGATGTGATGGGCATTTAAGATAGACCATTATGCCATCACATATTCCTGTAGACCATTATACCATCACATATTCCTATGGACGTTTCAAAAATCTTATGAGTGCCTTTTCAAATTGCAATGAAAGAAAGACAATCGTCACAAAAGGGCATCTTTGGTAGTATGTAGAACAACTCGTCCCAATGAGGATGACTGATAAGTGCGGTTTATATCTACTTATTCCTATATTCTTAGCTTACAATTTTGTTAGGGTCTATGTCATTTAATTTTTTTTTAGTTTCCTTTATGTTTTATTTGTAGGAAGCATTGCAACATGGATCTTGGGGAAATTTAACGTGTTTTGGGACCTTACGAATGAATTGGAAGCACGCGGGAAGGCTAAAAATGCAGAAATGATCAATCCAGAAAAAGTTCCTAGAGTCGCGACGCCACTCATAGGCATCGTGACGCCCCTTCAGCATCTAACATAGTAAAATCCAGAGAGAACAACATCGCAACGCCTTTTTTCGACGTTGCAACGCTGCGACAGACACCTAGAAACATCATAAATCAGGTTTTACACGTATAAGGACTCTAGGACTTCCCTATAAATACATAAGCTCGTCCAAAATCCTAAAAATGAGGCTAATATACAACTCAAGACTAAAAACACATATTTTTAGAGAATCCAAGGAGGAAGATTGAAGAGCGACAAGAGGAGACGAAGATGGTGACTTCCGAAGACGAAGGAATTCAATTCGGGTTTAATCTTTTAGTTTCTATCTTTAAAATCTAATGGTTTCCATTATGTTCATGACATTACTTTCATTGTTTTTATCTTTAGTCATGAACTAACTCCATAATTCTAGAGGATGATGTAGCCAATACTTGAATCTATATATTATTTTCCAAATTGAGTTTTATGACGTTTTGAATCAGTTAATTATATCTCTTATGTTTAATGTTTCTTGTTGTTGGCCACAAATTAAGATGATTGATAAGTGCACGATAGTGTAAAGTTAAAGAGAATAATAAGATATCAATTGTATTAAGCAAATAAGTTCATCCAATAATAAATAACAAGAATAAAAGAGTTGAATACAAGAGTTCATCATTAGCTTTGCCTTATGAGATTAGTTCTCTATGTAGAAGAAATAAACAACGTTGATAGATTGGAGAGACATAATCATTGGCTTCAAGTTCTTTGTTATTGTCTCTTGATTTTATGTTTATGGCTCTTGTTTCTGAGTTTTTCCTCTCTTTTTCTCCTCCTCATAGGGTTTGGACGAAGTTGGGTTTATATAGAAAAGCCTCGAAGTCATTGTGCGCATCAAACACATCTAAAATAAGGGTTTTGGGCGTCCGGGGAGCCGCGGTGCCGGTCTTAGGGCACCGCGGCACCCAATCCTTTGGAAACTGTATGGGCACAGCATTCTGGGGCGCGTCATCATTTCTGCTCTTTCCCCGTGCTTCTGATGCTTCCGTAAGGTCCCGAAACATGGTTAATTGATCTAATCTTTATGTTCCATTACTTCTAATAATAAAGTAGAAAATAAACTCTAATTAAGATTAAATACAAGATAATTAAGCCGAGTTAGCAGTGTTCGAAGTACACTTTCATGCACTTATCAATTATGAATGTTTAGAATCTATCGATCGGGAGATAGGGATTTTGAATAGGATCTAGAGGATATAACCTAGGAGTTTTATAGAGTTCGGGAGAATCTATAATTCCTTTGAAGTCGTTAACACAGAATCACAAAACATAATAAATTGTTAATTACTAGATTTTTATAAGGATATCGAAGTCGGTAATTAATAATATTTTCACTATTGCTCGGGAGAGGGAGTGAAATACTTTAGGATTCTTGGCTTATACACTACTAAACTGAATAATAGTTGATTGGCATAACAAATACATATGGGACAGCTAGGTAAAATGAGACTCTAGAATCTCTCTTATCCTTGTTTCTCCTCATTAACATTTTAATATTTTGTTTATTTATCTTTTAGTCTTAATTTAGATTACTTTAAGTTACTTTCTAAATAAAGTTAGGATTATTATTATAGTACTTAGTGTGAGTTGAACACAATCTCTGTTGGTTTGGCACTCTACTTATCATTTAATAAAACTTGACAACGTATATTTACGGTACGATATAAAATATCACAATAAGCTTTTGGCATTGTGTCGGGGATTGTTAATTTAATTCACATTAATATTATTACTAAGTAACCTTATCTTTAATTAGATTTTTATTTTTATTCTTAATTTATTTTAATTTTTAATTTATTTATTTTTATTTAATTTTTTTGTTTGCCTTTTTGTGCCTCAGTGAATGCGAAGATCCACAAGTCTCGACTCGCTAATGTTTGATCCTAAAATAGAAAGAACATCGAGAAGACTAAGGAAAGAAAAGACACTTGAAAAAGAAACATGGCGGCTGAAAACTGAGAGAATAATCTACGCCAGGTGGCAATCTGAGATCATTTCAAGCCTGTCATAGACGATAACTATTCTGGGATTGTGCACCCACCAATCAATGCTAATAACTTTGAGCTTAAACCTTCATTGATCAACATGGTGTACAAGAATCAGTTTGGGGGTTTAGTTGTAGAGGATCCCAATGTGCATTTAAGGATGTTCTTGGAGATGGCGGATACCATAAAGATGAATGGCGTGACTAAAGATATCATCAGGCTACGCTTGTTTCCATTCTCTTTAAGAGACAAGGCGAGAGGTTGGCTGTAATATATTCCGATGAGGAGTATCTTGACATGGTAAGATATGATATAAAATTTCTGGTGAGGTTCTTTCCACCAGCTAAATCAACCCAACTGAGAACAGAAATTAGCATATTTAAGCAGTTGGAGGCCAATAACCTGTATGAGGCATGAGAGCGCTTTAAAGATCTACTCAGGATATGCCCACAACATAATTTCAAAGACTGGGTTCAGATTCAGTTATTCAACAATGTGTTGAATGGTATTAATAGAACCATGGTCGATGCAGCTACTAGAGGAATCATTCAAGAAATCATCTGAAGATGCCTATGCTCTACTGGAGGAGATGGAAATTAACAATTTCCAATGGCCAATTGAACGCACTACTGTGCCTAAGGTGGCTAGTATATATGAGGTGGATCATATTGTTACACTTACAGCTCAAGTGTCATCCCTCACGACTCATCTAGCAGCATTGACCACTCAACAAGGCCAACCATCTATTGAAGCTGCTGCTGCTAATAGAATGATCTTACCAGACATAGGATATGAGCAAGTCCAATATGTGAACAATCAGAACTTCAACAACTATAGAGGCAATCATATGCCTAACTATTACAATCTGAACTTGTCATATGCCAATACAAAGAATTTCTTGCAACCTCATACTGGCTTCAACAATCAAAGATCAGAGCACAAACCTTCCGTAGAAGATCTCATGAGCACATTTATTGCGAAAACTTCAGAGAGGTTTGAGAAGAACGAGTCGAGGCTGAACAACATTGAAAGACATATGGGCAATATAGGGGCAACGATGAAGTCCTTATAAGTGCAGATTGCTTCTTCCATGACTAATCAATAGAAAATGGTATTTCCTAATAATACTGAAGTCAACCCCAAATAGCAGTGTCAAGCCATAACCCTCATGAGCGAGAAAGAGATTAAAGACACCTCTCAGGACCAAGACAGTCAAGGTAAAAAAGTGACATTTCATGAGGAAACAGTAACTGAGAACAGTGCAGTAGCTCCTCCATATA
>SKCR01044543.1:0-115301 GCA_019454045.1 Zanthoxylum bungeanum | reverse complement strand
AACAACCCGACATACACAGAAACCCTATACCCAACTACCACTCCATTCCACCACCCACATGCATGATCAACTCCGGCCTACCCGAAAGCTTTGTCCTCTAAACTCTCAACCACCAAGCTTCCTACATGGGGATTTGAGACAAGTAGTGAAGATTGAAACAGAAGCAGGGGGAGAGATTTTTGGGGGAAAACTTCTCGAAAGTGCAAAGAGGAGGTTGCAAAAGAGGAAAATAAATGGGAAGAAGAACTACTACAGTTAGAGAATCTGACGCTCGAAGAAAGCAATAAGACGGAAGAAGACGAGATGCAAAAAGTAGAAGATGTTTATTTTCCTAACTTATTTAATTATTAATCCTGCATTTATTAATCATAAAGACTTGATTTTGCTTATTTTTAGAGTCTTTCTGGTGAGTCTGCATCAAAACATACATGACATGAGCATTAATTGACAATGATTCAACAAAAGACAAATGCATTTAATCTTGGACATGTGAAAAACCCCAAGGAAATTTATTGTAAGCTGAGGTTAAAAACCTATGAGGGCGGAAAGAATTAGAGAGAATATTAATCAAAATATACATAAGTATCGTCTGCGTCCTATAAGACATGCATGAGTGGACATGAGTATTGCCCAGCACAAGATCCAACTTATCCAAAAACTGAGACCATTAAAATAGATAGAAGATCCGAAAAGAAATAAGGCCGGAAATGGGCCGAAAGGTTAGGGAATAAGTTAAGGGGTAGATAGATGTGGGGTTTATTAGAGGTGGTGAAGTACCCGAGGGTTAGGCCAACATTGTGAGGGACCGAAGAATGATGTAAAGGTCAGAATATGTGTGGTTATAGGGACCCCAACAAAGCTTGCCCAAAAATATTTTCTCATACCTCACATTTAGATGTGTTGGTCGATTGAGCACAGCTTTGATGTGCTATGTACTTGTTCGCAGTGGGTTCTCAGATATAATCGGGTGTTATCATGGCGAAGAAGACAGCAAAAGATGTTGGTTTCTATAATATGTCCCAAACAAAGATTAAGCATGTGAAATACTATAAATGAATATATATATAAGACTTGAAGCATGGCGGAATCATACTTACAAAGCTATGTGATGAAGAAGATGATCAAATGGTGGAAGCTCCAAGTGTGGAAGATTCGGCCAAGAGGAGGAAGAAGACTTGAAGCTCCAAGCTTTTGTATTCCAAGCTCTTTGATGGTTTCCCTATCACCTCTTTTGATCCCTTGCTTGTGCTAGCAAAAATGGAGAATAGAAGATCAAATCTTCCTTTCCCTTCCATGGAGTTCACGGCAATGTGAGAAATTTGAGAGAGAAAAGAGTTTTGTGTAATTATTTTGTTTACCAAAAATCAATTTATATTTATGCCATAATTTTATTAAATAATAATAAATCTATGACACAAACCATGCAATGGCTTAGAGTGTCAAACACTCAAACTCCATGCAATGCATTAGAGTGTAATGCACACTATCACCATGCAATGCCTTATCAATAAATAATGCATATAATGACAAGTGTCATGTGGGCCCCACACGTTTCCAATGAAAGTGGGCCCACGTCCACTCACGCGTTCGGGTTCGATATTTCCGAAATACCGAGCTTACGTCGCGACGTTAATTAAATCGAATTTAAATAAATAATTGCGCCTAGCGAAATTATTATTTACGTCGCTAACGAATTAATTCTAAATTAACTCGTATGCCCGAATTAAAATCTAATTTTAATTTCGCGTCGAAATCGAATTTCGATTATTATATCGAATATAATAATTTTATCGATTAATTCCAAATTAATCGTTCTCTCTCTAAATAGGCACTTTATCCAAGATAAAGTTTCTCCGCAATTAATCCAAGATTAATTAAGTCCGAATCAAATATCATAGGTGAATCTTCAGGAAGCGACCCAAGAGATCTCCGGATATTTTGGCAGTAAATACGGTCGTCGGATAATCCGAACACGTACGTACCTCGTACTACGTCTTACCGATTCACAAGACAAGGTTGGCTTCTAGCAAAGCGCCATGCCTACCCAATTCTCCAGAAATATTCTTATAGGAATATAAGATCTGTATCAAGCGTAGTATACCGTAGTATTGCGTACATCGATCCAGTATCGGATGATCACATGCTAGGCCTAGGGCTGGAGATGTGTCTGCCCCGTACGAAACATATATCGGACATCAAGCAACTAGTCTCTTTAAATCGGACAATCCTGACCTGGTCATATTGTCCCGACGGTTGCAACCTTTTATAGAGTACTAGTTCTGTGCCCTGCGTGATCATCACCTCCATATGTCTGAAGCGATACTTCCATCTTGACATCACATCCAGTACACTACGATTCTCGATAAACCCAGAAGAGGTGTACACAGAACCGGTTAAGGTCCCCAACCACCAAAACCAAAGTTTACCGATTGTCGCAAGTACTAGCGATGTAAGTCTCAGGTTAAGACCATATACACCTACCCTGATGCGGCCTCCCATAGACACATAGACATACTACCAATGGGATTCCGCGGGGTCTATCCAGAGCGAAGCTGTTTTCCGTACCATCGGTAAAAACACAACCTCCTATCGCACTTGCATAAGTATCCAATACTTAAATATATGAGAACTATGCCGTTGTGCCCTCACAACGTGCACAAGCGCAATACTAGCCTATTCCGCATTATCGATGTCCAGTCTCGATAATACTACGGCTAGGGATATTTAATGATTAAACCTTTATGGATTGATACTGTCTCATATCATCTCAATCCAGTACTAATCATATGGACTTTCGCCATTTATATATCAAAGTAAATAAAATTACAAAACGGCAAAAGGCAATTTCATTATCACATAGTTAATTTTGTACAATAATACAATATCATTTACAAACAGTGACGCTATGGGACATAATGTCTAACAATCTCCCACTTGGCCTATAGCCAGTCACTCAAGCATCTAATACCCGAACTATGTATGTGTCGTTCAAAAACTTGCTGATGACAGCCTTCGTCAGCGGATCTGCAATGTTATCATCTGATGTGACCTTCTCGACTTTTACATCGCCACGATGTATAATCTCCCGAATCAGATGGTAACGTCGAAGAACATGCTTGGACCGTTGATGAGACCTTGGTTCCTTAGCCTGTGCTATGGCCCGTTATTGTCACAATACAATGGAACGGGCTCTGCTGCTAACGGAACTACTCCTAATCCGATTAGGAACTTTCGGATCCAAACTGCCTCCTTTGCTGCTTCAGATGCAGCGATGTACTCCGCTTCTGTTGTTGAATCGGCAACAGTATCTTGCTTGGAAGATTTCCAGCTCACTGCTCCGTTATTCAAACAAAAAATGTACCCGGATTGTGACCTGTAGTCATCCTTGTCGGTTTGGAAACTTGCATCGGTATACCCAGATACCGCAAGTTCTCCACCTCCATAAATTAAGAAAGCATCCTTAGTTCGTTTAAGATATTTAAGGATATTCTTAACTGCTATCCAGTGACCTTCACCTGGATCGGCCTGATAGCGACTACACATGCTCAAAGCATATGACATCATCAGGTCGTGTACATATCATGGCATACATGATCGATCCGACTGCCGAGGCGAACGGTATCCGACTCATGTTGTCTCTCTCTTCCTGAGTCTTAGGACACATGTCCTTAGACAGAGAGGTACCACGTATCATTGGAACCAATCCCCTCTTGGATTGTTCCATGTTGAATCGCTTCAACACTTTATCAATGTATGTACTCTGGGAGAGTCCAAGCAGCTTTCTAGATCTATCCCGGTAGATCTTTATTCCAAGAATAAAGGCTGCTTCTCCCAGATCTTTCATGGAGAATTTTAATGAAAGCCAAGCTTTCACCGACGTTAGCATGGGAATGTCATTGCCTATCAGCAATACGTCGTCGACATAAAGGACGAATAAAAGTAAGTGCTCTCCCACTAACCTTCTTGTATACACAAGGGTCATCTGCGTTTTGCACGAAATCATATTCTTTTATGATCTCATCAAAACGTTGATTCCATGACCGTGATGCTTGCTTCAATCCATAAATGGATCGATTTAACTTACAAACCTTGTTTGCAAGTCTTGGCACGATAAAACCGTCAGGCTGTTGCATATAAACATCCTCCAAAAGGTTTCCGTTAAGGAAAGCGGTTTTAACGTCCATCTGCCATATCTCGAAGTCGAAATATGCAGCTAGCTATGCAAGCATTATCCGAATGGATTTAATCATGGCAACGGGTGAGAAGGTCTCGTCATAATCAATACCGTATTGTTGACGATACCCCTTCGCTACAAGCCTAGCTTTGTACGTTTGTACGTTGCCATCCATGTCGGTCTTCTTCTTGAAGATCCATCTGCATCCAATAGGCTTTACGCCTTCTGGTGCATCAACCAGTGTCCAAACTTGGTTGGCGTACATGGAATCCATCTCGGACTTCATGGCTTCTTGCCATAAAGCGGAATCGATATTTCGTATCGCTTCCTCATACGTAGCCGGCTCATTATCCTCAATAAGATTAATATCTACATGAGGTGAGATCAGGAACCCATACCTCTCAGGTACTGTTCTGACTCTCTCCGACCTACGCGGTCCTTGTGTATGTGAAGTTTGTGGTACAGACTCATCCTGGACGGTCTGTTCTTGTTCCGTCGTTGATTCATTGCCAGGAACAGTATCACTACGATCTTCATCGAGTTCTACTTTCCTCCCACTTACCACTGCATTTATAAAATCCTTCTCAAGGAAAAATGCTTGTAGAGCAACAAATACTTTGTTCTCTTGTGGGTGATAGAAGTAATATCCTTTGGTTTCCCTAGGATATCCTACAAAAAGGCATTTATCAGTTTTGGGTTCAAGTTTGGTACTTTCCAAACGTTTAACATGTGCCCAGCATCCCCAAATCTTCAGGAAAGAGAAACCTGGTTTCCTTCCTGTCCATATCTCATATGGAGTCTGTTCAACAGACTTCGACGGTACCTTATTCAAAATAAGTATAGCACTGTTTAATGCGTATCCCCAGAAGGATATTGGTAGCTCAGTGCGACTCATCATTGACCTTACCATGTCCAACAAGGTGCGGTTTCTCCGTTCGGACACACCATTTAATTGCGGTGTTCCAGGAGGAGTCCACTGTGAAAGAATACCATATTCTTTCAAGTAATCTTGAAACTCATAACTTAAGTATTCGCCACCACGGTCTGACCGTAATGTCTTAATACTCTTCCCTGTTTGTTTCTCCACTTCGTGTCGAAACTCTTTGAATTTCTCAAAAGTTTCCGACTTGTGTCTCATAAGATACACATAACCGTAACGAGATGCATCATCTGTAAAGGTTACGAAGTAGTGAAATCCACCTCTAGCCTGGCTAGACATGGGCCCGCATACGTCAGTATGAACGAGAGCTAACAGTTCTGTGGCACGTTCACCTTTACCGCTAAAAGGTGATTTAGGCATTTTGCCTAAAAGACAAGATTCGCAGACGTCATATGAATTGAGATCAAATTCGTCCAAGTACCCACTCTTCGAAAGTGTGGATATGCGAGTCTTGTTAATGTGTCCTAGACGACAATGCCACATATAAGCTTCATCTTTTAGATTACTCCTTTTGAGCCTTTTGTTTGTCATTTTAGGAGATTCATTTATATTCAAAATATAAAGACCGTTATTTGCAACAGCTGTGCAAATTTCTGCATCATTTTTATATAAATAACACCCAGTGTTTCTAAATACAAAAGTGTAACCCTGCTGGGTTAACAAGGATACAGATATAATATTCCTAGTTAAACTAGGTACAAAATAACAGTTAAAAGTTTAAGTACATGCCCTGAGGGCAGTTCTAAAACAAAAGTCCCTACGGCCAAAACAGCAACTGGTGTTCCGTTTCCGACCCGTAGATCCATCTCCCCTGTCGCCAGCATCCTGCTATCATGCAGATCCTGCACATCAGTACAAATATGAGCACCACAACCAGAATCAAAAATCCAATTTTTAAAACTAGAAGTATTCATATTTATCTCAATAACAAACATACCAGAGGCGGTAGCCTTGCCACCCTTGCTATCCTCCTTCTGCACAATGCTCATTGGCAGTCACGTTTCCAGTGACCCCTTTTGCCGCAGTTAAGGCAGATGTCGCGAGATTTGTCCTTTGGCTTCCTAGAAGCCACTGTCAACTTGCCTTTGCCCTTCTTTTGAACTTCCTCTTCCTCGCACCTCCAATTGCCTTGGGCCAGCCTTTGGCGCATGAGAGGTCGATGCATAATGCGCCTCGCGCTTGCTCCCCTTTAGGAGTTCCCTTTCGGACTCCTTCAGCACGGACAACAACTCTCCAAGAGTGTCGTCAGTATCCATCAACTTATAGTTGACGATGATTTGTTTCCAAGTATCGGGCAGGCGATTGTAATATCATATCAATCGTCAGCTCTGCCTCCAAGACAATGCCCATATTGGCTAACTCATCTATGTCAGCGATCATTTGAGTCCCGTGGGCCTCAACTGATGCGCCATCTGTCATCGGGGAGCGGAAGAGTTTCCTTACTAGCTCGTACCTCTTCATCCGCTTGTTAGTGCGGTGAAGATCACGCAATCTTGCCATCATGTTATAGGGATCCAAGTCCCTGTTTTGGCGTCTGAAATGCTGGGTCATTGCAGCTAGCATAACTGACTGAGCTTGGTCACAATCGTCACTATGAGTCTTCCATAACTCTAGCTCCAGTGGCTCAGTGGGTTTAGGCGGGAGAGGCCTCTGAATAGTATACAGTACCCTCTCAGCCCCAAGCACTATCTTGAGGTTCATTTCCCAGTCGGCAAAGTTTGTCCCTTTGAAGACATTATCGCCCATGATTATGTCGCGGATATTACCTTTGCCAGTCATCTTGACAACTATAGTCCAACTATAAAGTCAACGATGTTATGGGTACAGTCAAACTGTTACAAGTAAAATAACAATATATTAGTCCAACTAATCAATAAATATTGACGAAATAATTTTGAAAGACGAGTAAGGCTAATTATCTGAACGAGATTGCAAATTCAATAATAGCCTCCCACTATTTTCTTCAAGTTTCTAACCCTCTGTAGAGAACTCGGGAAATCGAATTTCCTAGTGGGCTAGGATCCCGTTAAATAACACACAACCTTGACTTTGGCCAATAAAAATTGTATGCTATTTAACTTAGGTAGATCTCCATGATCAATTGGATCTCATCCAATTCCTAGATCCGGTTAGGTGGACATCCAAGTCCGAAACATATGTATAATGCCAATGTACCATTACATTTTCCTAACCCTATCCTCCGAATCATCTAGGCCTTGGCTTTGGCCAAAAACAAACCTAGTGATTCCAGTTAAGCGGGACCCATTGACGAGGAAAGTTTCGTAATCAATGTCGTTGGACAAAAAGTGATCTTGACTTTGGCCAATAAAAATCACGATTTGGACAAGACACCGATATGCAACAAAACTCTCATGATTCAAGTACATCCTTGATTGACAAAGGTCTTGACTTTGGTCAAAAACAAACCAATGCCAACTTCGGATCTTGAACAAGAACCATTCAATGGAAGGATATTCGCTTAATATAAAAATTGAGGGATTTTCGCGTAATTGGCAACCAATTTATTTATCTTTGTTAGGTCTCATCATCATACACCCTTAAGCATGCTTCTAAAACATCATAAAGCGCGTAAAGTAAATTAATAGTGATATGCGGATGGATATATAAACAACTTGTTCCTAGAACAAATCACTCCCTTTCTCTCCCCGCTAGCACTATTCTACTATTACCCAATTACATAATACAATAAGAGAAACCTCATTTACATTGAGGGGAATTAGGTGAGAAGAGAATACAAAGAGATAAAGAGATAAGGCTGGACACGCAGGTCCAATTTATAAATTCCAAATTTACAATAATTTCTAAAATTACCCTTTCCCTTCTAATATCCATCCGATATACACTATTCATTCATCACATACATATATATTCAAACAAGACATGCTTTTACAACCAATCTAATCCAATTAATTAGTCTTTGTTAAAGTGATCATCCAATGTTCAAACAACGGTTTGATTTGTGCGAGTCCAACTCGATTGAGAATAAGTACATAAGGTACGAATTCGCGAATTATATCGAACTACTTATTAAATCATTTAATTCGTATTCAATACTAATTCATTTATTTAATTCCAAATTAAATGTTTACACTTTTAATTTGCTTTAAAGACTTAGATTCTAAATCTAATCCTATTGGGTCTCAAAGCCCAACTAACATCCAATGTTGAATTTAATTCAAGTCAAATGGGCTTAGAATTGATTTATTAAGGCTTGGGCTTTGGTCAATTGGGTCAAACCCAATTACCAAGCCCAAATAAGGAATCACCCTTAAGTGCCATAAAACCAATTTTAAGCCCATAAGGCCCAATTAAATTATTAAAGCCCATTATATTATATTGGACTTAATGGAGTGATTTAGGCCCAATTGGATCCAATCCTTTTGGCCCAAATCTACTTGGTCCAACCAAGCCCATTATGCCCAAATACAATATTAAAAGCCCAATGCACCAATTAAGCCCATTAATTAAATTTTAATATCCAAAACATTAAAGTCCAATTAATTAAAGTGTAATACCAAGATTAATACATTAAACCAAATATTCAAAAATACCCATTTAATTTATTAATCATGTATTTTGTAAAATAAATTCCAACATTAATTTGTCAAAAAAAAAACAACTCCATTCATGTCCTTGTATATTCGGCCAAGGTAAGTATTTTTTGTGTCGATTTGTTTTCAATCCGATTGAATTACTAATCTACGTCCCGTATACGTTCTAATCATCAATGATCTTAAACAAAAAAAATTCCAATACATCAAATGTAACATACCATTCGGCCAAGGTCAAATTTTTGGGGAAAAATCATCCAATGCATTTTTCATAAAATTGATTTCATATAATGTCATTTAACATACATATAAGCATACTCATTCATCAAATTTCACAAGAACATGCTTCAATCAATTTATCACACCCATTCGGCCAAGGTTGAAAATATTGGGGAAAAATCATCCAATGCATTTTTCATAAAATTGATTTCATATAATGTCATTTAACATACATATAAGCATACTCATTCATCAAATTTCACAAGAACATGCTTCAATCAATTTTACCCAAATTTTAACCTAAAGTATTTCATGCTTAAACCTAGCTCAATGATACCATTGTTGGTTTCTATAATATGTCCCAAACAAAGATTAAGCATGTGAAATACTATAATGAATATATATATAAGACTTGAAGCATGGCGGAATCATACTTACAAAGCTATGTGATGAAGAAGATGATCAAATGGTGGAAGCTCCAAGTGTTGGAAGATTCGGCCAAGAGGAGGAAGAAGACTTGAAGCTCCAAGCTTTTGTATTCCAAGCTCTTTGATGGTTTCCCTATCACCTCTTTTGATCCCTTGCTTGTGCTAGCAAAAATGGAGAATAGAAGATCAATTCCTTTTTCCTTCCATGGAGTTCACGGCAATGTGAAGAAATTTGAGAGAGAAAGAGTTGTGTAATTAATTTTGTTTTACCAAAAATCAATTTATATTTATGCCATAATTTTATTAAATTAATAATAAATCTATGACACAAACCATGCAATGGCTTAGAGTGTCAAACACTCAAACTCCATGCAATGCATTAGAGTGTAATGCACACTATCACCATGCAATGCCTTATCAATTAAATAATGCATATAATGACAAGTGTCATGTGGGCCCCACACGTTTCCAATGAAAGTGGGCCCACGTCCATTCACGCGTTCGGGTTCGATATTTCCGAAACCGACGAGCTTACGTCGCGACGTTAATTAAACGAATTTAAATAAATAATTGCGCCTGGCGAAATTATTATTTACGTCGCTAACGAATTAATTCTAAATTAACTCGTATGCCCGAATTAAAATCTAATTTTAATTTCGCGTCGAAATCGAATTTCGATTATTATATCGAATACAATAATTTATCGATTAATTCCAAATTAATCGTTCTCTCTCTAAATTAGGCACTTTATCCAAGATAAAGTTTCTCCCAATTAATCCAAGATTAATTAAGTCCGAATCAAATATCATAGGTGAATCTTCGAACAAAGAGAATACTCTTAGAAGCGACCCAAGAGATCTCCGGAATTTGGCAGTAAATACGGTCGTCGGATAATCCGAACACGTACGTACCTCGTACTACGTCTTTACCGATTACAAGACAAGGTTGGCTTCTAGCAAAGCGCCATGCCTACCCAATTCTCCAGAAATATTCTTATAGGAATATAAGATCTGTATCAAGCGTAGTATACCGTAGTATTGCGTACATCGATCCAGTATCGGATGATCACATGCTAGGCCTAGGGCTGGAGATGTGTCTGCCCCGTACGAAACATATATCGGACATCAAGCAACTAGTCTCTTTAAATCGGACAATCCTGACCTGGTCATATTGTCCCGACGGTTGCAACCTTTTATAGAGTACTAGTTCTGTGCCCTGCATGATCATCACCTCCATATGTCTGAAGCGATACTTCCATCTTGACATCACATCCAGTACACTACGCTTCTCGATAAACCCAGAAGAGGTGTACACAGAACCGGTTAAGGTCCCCAACCACCAAAACCAAAGTTTACCGATTGTCGCAAGTACTAGCGATGTAAGTCTCAGGTTAAGACCATATACACCTACCCTGATGCGGCCTCCCATAGACACATAGACATACTACCAATGGGATTCCGCGGGGTCTATCCAGAGCGAAGCTGTTTTCCGTACCATCGGTAAAACACAACCTCCTATCGCACTTGCATAAGTATCCAATACTTAAATATATGAGAACTATGCCGTTGTGCCCTCACAACGTGCACAAGCGCAATACTAGCCTATTCCGCATTATCGATGTCCAGTCTCGATAATACTACGGCTAGGGATATTTAATGATTAAACCTTTATGGATTGATACTGTCTCATATCATCTCAATCCAGTACTAATCATATGGACTTTTGCCATTTATATATCAAAGTAAATAAAATTACAAAACGGCAAAAGGCAATTTCATTATCACATAGTTAATTTTGTACAATAATACAATATCATTTACAAACAGTGACGCTATGGGACATAATGTCTAACAAAGACTGCCTTCGTCACTGAGTGGGGTACACATTGTTACAAGGTGATGCCATTTGGACTTAAGAATGCAGGAGCCACTTATCACGAAATTTGCCACGACATTATTCCATTGACTTGATGCATAAGGAGATTGAGGTATACGTGGATGACATGATGGTTTAACGTCATAGAGGAGGGCGGACATATAAAAAAGCACTAGAGAAATTCCTTCAAAGTTTTGATAAGTACAACCTCCGACTCAACCAAAGAAGTGTGTGTTTGGGGTAAATCAGGAAAGTTGCTAGGGCATATGGTAGGAATGGGAGAGATAGAAGTGGACCCTAAAAAGATCAAGGCAATTATCAAGATGCCCACACCGAAGGCAGAAAAGGAAGTTAGAGCTTTCCTCAGGAAAATCCAGTATATCAGTCGATTCATTGCCAAACTAACATTAGTATGTGAGCCCATCTTCAAACTACTAAGGAAAGACCCAGCTTGTAGAGTGGAATGGGTAATGTCAAGAAGCTTTTGACAAAATCAAAGAAAATTGGTTAAAACGCCCATCCTGAAACCTCCAAGGCCGGGCAAACCCTTGGTATTATTTTTGGCTATAGAACTTGAAGCGTTGGGTGCGATGATGGTACTGGCAGATGAGACAAGGGTGGAACATGCAGTCTAATACCTCAGTAAGAAGATGCTTCCGTATGAATCCCGCTATCAAGAAGTGGAAAAGATCTGTTTGGCGGTGATATGGGCTTCCCAAAAGTTGCGGCATTACTTCCAATCCTATAAGATACAAGTAGTAGCAAAGGAGAATCCCCTAAAGTATTTGCAGTTAGTACCCTCACTGGTAGGGAAACTGGGCAGATGGTTGGTGTTACTGATGGAGTTTGATATAGAATATCTCACGTCTAAGGTAGCCAAATGGAGAGTCGTGGCGAATTCTTGGCATTACAACCAATAGAAAGATATCAGTATAAGTTTGAGTTCCCAGATGAAAAGGTTCAAGCTATAACGATTCAGGGGTGGAATATATTTCGACGGGGCGGTAAATTACAAAGGAGATGGAATAGGAATTGTGATAGTAACCCCCGAAGGAAAAACCCTACCTAAGGCCAAAAGGTTGACATTCGGAGTAACCAACAACATGGCCGAATATGAAGCATGTATCTTTGGACTGGAAGCACTAATAGCCCTGAGAGCTAGGGATGTGGAAGTTTTTGGAGACTCGATGTTGGTAGTTCGACAGATGCGAGGGGAATGGGAATTTAAGGAAGACCGGTTGAAATCCTACCTACTCCATCTCAGGAAGTTGGCACAAGCTATCCCCGACTGTAAATTCCAGCACCTGCCACGAGAAGAGAACCAAATGGTGGACGCATTAGCCACCCTAGCTGCAACTTGGGAAAATCCAGAAAAACTGGTAATGAGACACATCGTGCTGACAACAGCTAGCAGACCCAGTTATGAGATAAAGAGAATCTTGGAAGTAGAAGTCGACGATGGGAAGCCGTGGTACTACGACATTCTACAGTATATAGAACATGGACAATTCCCAAAAGGAGTCGGAAAGAAAGACAGAATAGCCATTCAGAAATTGGCTTCCCAATATATGAGTTTAAGGGGAGAGCTGTACAAGAGACAAGCCAATGGCATCCAGCTGAAATGTTTAAAAAAATAGGAGGCTTAGAAGGTGATGAAAGAGGTACACTCTGGAGTATGTGGACCGCATATGAATGGATTCAATTTGTCTCACAAGATAGTGAGGCAGGGACACAACAATTTGAACCATCTACCAACTACAAAATTGCACGGACTGTCAGAACCATGGCCTTTCTCAGCGTGGGGTATTGACAAGATTGGAGAAATCAGGCCACATGCATCAAATGGATGGCAGTAGACTATTTTTCGAAGTGGCTAGAAGCCGAGTCATTCCGTAATGTTACGGCGAAGCAGATGGCCAAGTTCATAGCCCGTAATATAGTATGTCGATAGGGAATGCCACATCAAATAGTGACGGACAATGGAGTCCAATTTCAAGGGGAAACAAATGCGATATTTCAGAAGTACGGGATCAGGCATCATAAATTATCACCTTACATACCACAGGCTAATGGGGCGGTGAAGGCGGCCAATAAAACCATAAAGAAAATACTAGCTAAAATGATGGAAAGTTATAAAGATTAGGCTGATAAACTATCATATGCCCTGTGGGGGTATAGAACTTCGGTGAGAACGGCAACGGGAGACAAACCTCATGCTTTTGTTTATGGGATAGAGGCAGTGTTACCAGTGGAAATAGAGATACAGTCAATGCGGGTACTAGTAGAGGCAGAATTGCCTGAGCAAGAATAGGCCTCGCAGAGGTTCGAATAGCTAGCATTACTGGATGAGAAAATGATAAAGGCCCTGGACCACATGCAGCTATACAGGAAGAGGTTGGCCAGGGCGTTCAACAAGAAGGTGCGTCGCACCAAGATCAGAGAATGTGATCTATTGCTCAAGCAGTCGAAGCCACTGATAATGGACCCAATGGGGAAGTTCAGGCCGAATTAGGAAGGAACCTACCTAGTCAAAATGGTGATGGGGAATCGGGCAGTGAGACTGTCAGATTTGGAAGGGAACGAGTTCACCGAGCCCATCAACGTGGACAGGCTGAAGCAATACTTTGCATGAAAAAAAAAAGGCTCGTTGGGTTGAAAATTCGCAAAGGACACCCAAGCAAAATATAGAGCATGAGTGAGCAAGAAAAATGGCTAATTGTAAAATCCGTTAGGAACAGTTAGCGACAAAGGTACCCTTGCAATGCAGTTTATTTCATACATATGTACTAAGAAGTAATGCAAATGTCTTTATTGAAACAAATGTTCAAGATGTTCATAGATTGCATAAATTCTAGCTAACCGGGAAAGATTAGAGTCAAGTAATTATGAATCACGTCTTTTGTTTCTTAGATGTTGGACCAAGGTCAGGAGATCTATGAGAAGAACTCCAAGAAAGGAGAGGAACTCTGGGAACGGAGAAGAACTCGGAGAATGGAGAACAACCTCGGGAATGAGGACGAGCAAAGAGCCTCGAGAATGAGGACAGATCTTAAAAAAAATTATTTTAGCACGCTGAGTTGAAAACCTGAAAAGGCGGCTCAGACAAGATATAGAGCAATCCGCTAAGTTGAAAATCTGAAAGGACAGCTTAGGTAAAAGATTGGACGAACCTGCGGGATCTTGAGCCATGAGACCAAAGAGAACTAAGCAATCACCAGAGGAGAATCGGCATAAGGAAACTGTAAGCAGACCCTAGGGGCGACCAAAGACTTACATATGCAAAGGGCACCAAAGAGCACAAGAAAGGCCTAACCAAGAATGACATCAAAGAAACCCATCGGAATAGGGAATGCATCAATGCATATACGCATACACGTCACACACACAATCTTTGTTTTGTATTTCCAGGCTTTGAAGAAAAAGGAAAAAAATCGGCGAGGACAAGCAACTCCAGTAATAGAGAGGAGCCTCGAGAATGAGGACAGGTCAGGGGTCGAAGTGACTCACCACCATCAGTTTAACAGTTCAGGAAATAATCCTAGGGTCGAGGCCCACATTATCAAAAGTTCGGGAATGAATCCCATAGATCGAAGCATCTCACACTAGGAACGATTCAGGAATGAACCATCTCACCCTTGGAATGGATTCGGGAATGAATCCCAGAGGTCGATGCGCCTCAGAGATTGAAACATCTCACACTAGGAAAGGTTCGGGAATGAACCATCTCACACTTGGAATGGATTCGAGAATGAATCCCATAGGTCGAAGCGCCTTAGAGATCGAAGCATCTCACACTAGGAACAGTTTGGGAATGAACCATCTCATACTTGGAATGGATTCGAGAATGAATCCCAGAGGTGAAAGTGCCTCAGAGATCGAAGCATGTCACACTAGGAACGGTTCGGGAATGAACCATCTCACACCCAGCATGGTTTGGTAATGCAGCCTATGGGTTGAAACACCTCACCGTCAGTTCGGGAACAAATCCCTGAGATCGAAACATCTCACACCCAGGGTGGTTCGGGAAAAAAATCCCAGAGATCGAAGAATCTCACACCCAGGATGGTTCAGGAACAAATCCTAGAGATCAAAGTATCTCACACTCGGTGGTTCAGGAATAAATCCCAGGGGTCGAAGCACCTCGCCATCAACTCAAATCAGTTCGGGAACAAATCCCAGAGATCGAAGTATCTCACACTCGGAGGTTCAGGAACAAATCCCAGGGGTCGAAGCACCTCGCCATCAACTCAACTCAGTTCGGGAACAAATCCCAGAGATCGAAGCATCTCACACTTGGTTGTTCGGGAATGAAGCCCAGGGGTCGAAGCACCTCGTCATCAACTCAACTCATTTCGGGAAAAAATCTCAGAGATCGAAACATCTCACAAAAGTAGCAAAACAACAGGTAAGTCCGGTAATGGCCAACAAATCAGGTAAGCAAAATGCATGACTTTGATAGGGTTGTCACTGTCACACATTGCACAAGCCCCATCAAAGTGGGGGCGACTGTAGACACTACATTTTTGCATGAGCCAAATGATGAGCCTCGTGTGGAGGCACTGCCTGAAAAGTTATGGAAGTTGCAGGAAACGAATGCCGAAAGGAAAAACTCCAAAATTAAGCACCTCATTGGATTCATACTCACTTGCCAGCCTCAGATTCGCTCAGTTAGTTTCTGTTTCAAACCTTAGCTTCGGCCCAAAACCCCTGCAACCCATGGAAGCCCATACAATCCATGCCCACACCACACAAAGCCCATGCAGCACATGCCCATAGGCCCATGAAAAGCTCACATGCATGCCCAAATCTTACCAAATAAAGCAAATCCCATGCAATTTACATGCCAAAATTCCCTCATCAACACCTTCCAATTTAACAAGATATGAAATCTCATGCATTCCACATGCTAAAATCCCCTCAAATCACTTTCCAATTTAGTAATATTTTGGGGATCCCATCCAATTTAACAAGAGATTGTATCCCAAAATAATATATTCCCTCATATCAATGTGATTTATTTCCATGATTTATAGATCCCTTGTCATTATAAAAATGAACAATCACCAAACTTGAAAAGAGGCCCCCCTTGGACGTGAACAACAAGAAAGAAACCCTATACTTCTCCTTCTTCTCATCACCGAATCATCAATCCAAAAACCCTAGCCAAAATCGTGAACAACACAAAGGAAACCGAGAGCAAGAAAAAAACCTTTCAACCATCGAAATAAAATAGCAAATCACCAAGAACAGCCATAACCGAAACAACCAAAACCAGTCAACCAAAACAAAAACAATAAATCAGCACCGAGAAAATAAAAATATCATTAACCAGTGAGCAAACCAAACCACCGCAAAACAACCAGCAAAAATAGTCTAAAAAACCACAAAACAACCAGTAAAAACAGTCCCAAAAACTGCAAAACAACCAGCAAAAATAGTGACTAAAAACCGTAAAACATCCAGCAAAAATAGTGACCAAAACCGTAAAAAAACCAGGAAACAGTGACCAAAACCACAAAAACAACGAGCAAAAACAACCAAAACAGCAGCCAAAACAACCAAAAAATAGTAGCTTAAAAAATAGTGAAAACCGTGGACTGAAATAACAGCAAAAAGTAAACAAAAATATCAAACAGTGAACAGCAAACACCAAGCAGAAAATAGCAAAACAACGAGTGAAACAGCGAACCGGAAGCAGCAAATAGCGAACCAGCTTCAATCCTTCCGGCGACGGCCTAACGCACTTCTAAGAATGCAACTTAAAAGGTAAGACCTGAGGGCACCCTATTTATTTTTATAGTTCCAAACACGGCATGTCTGGCTGGACGTGAAATACGTCCAGCCGGGTATGCGAGGTCCTACATCAAAGATGGCCAAATTTCTGGTCACATTATTTTTCTCTCTCAGCATTTCGTTATTTTTTTTTTCTATTTAGTGTTATTTAGCTTTTTATATATTTATTCGCTTTCATAATTTTTTATTATTTTGCATTTAGTTTCGTTATTTATCTTTTTGTCTATTTATCGTTATTTTTATTATTTCACCCATTTATTTTTTTTTTCATTATCCGCATATGCATCATTATATTATTCATGTCTATTTTTTATTACATTGCATTAATGCTTACGCATGGTATTATCCCTTGTGTATATCGGATGGAAACCCATACATAAATTCTGTAGCCGAATCCAAATGTACGTTAGTGCGGTCTGTACTTAGGATACAACTCCGCGTACCACTTGGGAATACCCATATATGCGTGACTAACCTCATTTGTGTTACTATTTATTTATTGACGCTTTATTTACTTTCGATTATTATGATTGTTGTTATCGTACCATGTATTTCTTAATTTAATTTGCTTTTATTGCCTTTTGCCGTTTTGTAATATTATTTACTTTGATATATATATGGCGAAAGTCCATATGATTAATACCGGATTGAGATGATATGAGACAGTATCAATCCATAAAGGTTTAATCATTAAATATCCCTAGTCGGAGTATTATCGAGATCGGACATCGATAATGCGGAATAGACTAGTATTGCGCTTGTGCACGTTGAGAGGGCACAACGGCATAGTTCTCATATATTTAAGTATTGGATACTTATGCAAGTGCGATAGGAGGTTGTGTTTTACCGATGGTACGGAAAACAGCTTCGCTCTGGATAGACCCCGCGGAATCCCATTGGTAGTATGTCTGCGTGTCTATGGGAGGCCGCATCAGGGTAGGTGTATATGGTCTTAACCTGAGACTTACATCGCTAGTACTTGCGACAATCGGTAAACTTTGGTTTTGGTGGTTGGGGACCTTAACCGGTTCTGTGTACACCTCTTCTGGGTTTATCGAGAATCGTAGTGTACTGGATGTGATGTCGAGATGGAAGTATCACTTCAGACATATGGAGGTGATGATCACGCAGGACACAGAACTAATACTCTATAAAAGGTTGCAACCGTCGGGACAATATGACCAGGTCAGGATTGTCCGATTTTAAGAGACTAGTTGCTTGATGTCCGATATATGTTTCGTATGGGGCAGACACATTTCCAGCCCCAGGCCTAACATGTGATCGTCCGATACTGGATCGATGTACGCAATACTACGGTATACTACGCTTGATATAGATCTAATATTCCAGTAAGAATATTTCTGGAGAATTGGGTAGGCATGGCGCTTTGCTAGAAGCCACCTTGTCTTGTGAATCGGTAAAGGTAAGAACGTAGTACGAGGTACGTACGTGTTCGAATTATCCGACGACCGTATTTACTGCCAACATATCCGGAGATCTCTTGGGTCGCTTCCTGAAGATTCACCTATGATATTTGATTCGGACTAATTAATCTTGGATTAATTGCGGAGAGAAACTTTATCTTGGATAAAGTGTTTATTTAGAGAGAGAACGATTAATTTAGAATTAATCGATAAAATTATTATATTCGATATAATAATCGAAATTCGATTTCGACGCGAAATTAAAATTAGATTTTAATTCGGGCAAACGAGTTAATTTAGAATTAATTCGTTAGCGACGTAAATAATAATTTCGCTAGGCGCAATTATTTATTTAAATTCGATTTAATTAACGTCGCGACGTAAGTTCGGTATTTCGGAAATATCGAACCCGAACGCGTGAGTGCACGTGGGCCCACTTTCATTTGGAAACGTGGGGGGCCCACATGACACATGTCATTTTATGCATTATTTAATTGTTAATACATTGCATGGTGATAGTGTACAATACACTCAATGGTTTTGCATGGAGTTTGAGTGTTTGACACTCTAAGCCATTGCATGATTTGTGTCATAAGTTTATTATTAATTTAATAAATATTATGGCATAAATATAAATTGATTTTTGTAACAAAGATTAATACAACTCTCCTCTCTCTCTCACAATGCCGTGACTTCCATTAGGGCAAAGAAGATTTGATTTTTTTTCTCCATTTGCTAGCACATTGAAGGATCAAAGGAGGTGATAGGGAAACCATCAAAGAGCTTGGAATACACAAAGCTTGGAGCTTCAACTCTTCTTCCTCCCTTGGCCGAAACTTGAAGCTTGGAGATTCAAAGATTTTCTTCATCACTTCTCATCACAAAAGCTTTGTAAGTATGATTCCGCCATACTTCATCTTTTAATATATATTCATTGTTGTATTTCATATGCTTAATCTTTCCTTGGGACATATAATAGAAACCAACAATGGTATCATGGAGCCATGGTTAAGCATGAAATACTTTAGGTTAAAATTGGGTAAAATTGATTGAAGCATGTTCTTGTGAAATTTGATTAATGAGTATGCTTACATGTATATAGAATGATGTTATATGGAATCAATTTTGAGAAAATGCATTGGATGATTTTTCCCCAAAAATGTAACCTTGGCCGAATGGGTATGAACATTGGATGTATTGGAATTTTTTGTGTACAAGATCATTGGATGACTTAAAACGTATACGGGACGTAGATTAGTAATTCAATCGGATTGAAAAACAAATCGACACAAAAAATTCTCACTTGGCCGAATGATAATGGACATGAAAATGGACTTGATTTTTGTTCAAATTAATGTTGGACATATGTTTTGAACAATAGATGATTAATAAATTAAATGGGTATTTTTGAAATATTTGGTTTAATATATTAATCTTGGTTTTACACTTTAATTAATTGGACTTTAAAGTTTGGAATATTAAAATTTAATTAATGGGCTTAATTGGTGAATTGGGCTTTTAATATTGTATTTGGGCATAATGGGCTTGGGTGGACCAAGTAGATTTGGGCCAAAGGATTGGATCCAATTTGGGCCTAAATCACTCCATTAAGTCCAAATATAATATAATGGGCTTTAAAAATTTAATTGGGCCTTATGGGCTTAAAATTGGTTTTATGGCATTTAAGGGTGATTCCTTATTTGGGCTTGGTAATTGGGTTTGACCCACATTGACCAAAGCCCAAGCCTTAATAAATCAATTGAAAGCCCATTTGACTTGAATTAAATTTAACATTGGATGTTAGTTGGGCTTTGAGACCCAATAGGATTAGATTTAGAATCTAAGTCTTTAAAGCACATTAAAAGTGTAAACATTTAATTTGGAATTAAATAATTGAATTAGTATTGAATACGAATTAAATTAGATTTAATAAGTAGTTCGATATAATTCGCGAATTCGTACCTTATGTACTTATTCTCAATCGAGTTGGACTCGCGCAAAATCAAACCGTTGTTTGAACATTGGATGATCACTTAAACATAGACTAATTAATTGGATTAGATTGGTTGTAAAAAGCATGTCTTGTTTGAAAATATATGTATGTGATGAATGAATAGTGTATAGTATATCGGATGGATATTAGAAGGGAATGGTAATTTTAGAAATTATTGTAAATTTGGAATTAATAAATTGGACCTGCGTGTCCAGCCTTATCTCTTTATCTCTTTGTATTCTCTTCTCACCTAATTCCCCTCAATGTAAATGAGGTTTCTCTTATTGTATTATGTAATTGGGTAAGAGTAGAATAGTGCTAGCGGGGAGAGGAAAGGGAGTGATTTGTTCTAGGAACAAGTTGTTTATATATCCATCCGCATATCACTATTAATTTACTTTACGCGCTTTATGATGTTTTAGAAGCATGCTTAAGGGTGTATGATGATGAGACCTAACAAAGATAAATAAATTGGTTGCCAATTACGCGAAAAATCCCTCAATTTATATTAAGCAAATATCCTTCCATTGAATGATTCTTGTTCAAGATCCGAAGTTGGCATTGGTTTGTTTTTGACCAAAGTCAAGACCTTTGTCAATCAAGGATGTACTTGAATCATGAGAGTTTTGTTTGCATATCGGTGTCTTGTCCAAATCGTGATTTTTATTGGCCAAAGTCAAGATCACTTTTTGTCCAATGACATTGATTACGAAACTTTCCTCGTCAATGGGTCCCGCTTAACTGGAATCATTAGGTTTGTTTTTGGCCAAAGCCAAGGCCTAGATGATTCGGAGGATAGGGTTAGGAAAATGTAATGGATACATTGACATTATACATATGTTTCGGACTTGGATGTCCACCTAACCGGATCTAGGAATTGGATGAGATCCAATTGATCATAGAGATCTACCTAAGTTAAATAGCATACAGCTTTTATTGGCCAAAGTCAAGGTTGTGTGTTATTTAACGGGATCCTAGCCCACTAGGAAATTCGATTTCCCGAGTTCTCTACAGAGGGTTAGAGACTTGAAGAAAATAGTGGGAGGCTATTATTGAATTTGCTATTTCGTTCAGATACTTAGCCTTACGCGTCTTTCAAAATTATTTCGTCAATATTTAATAATTAGTTGGACTAATATATTGTTATTTTGCTTGTAACAGTTTGACTGTACCCATAACATCGTTGACTTTATAGTTGGACTATAGTTGTCAAGATGACTGGCAAGGGTAATGTCCGCGACATAATCATGGGCGATAATGTCTTCAAAGGGACAAACTTTGCCGACTGGGAAATGAACCTCAAGATAGTGCTTGGGGCTGAGAGGGTACTGTATACTATTCAGAGACCTCTCCCGCCTAAACCCACTGAGCCACTGGAGCTAGAGTTATGGAAGACTCATAGTGACGATTGTGACCAAGCTCAGTCAGTTATGCTAGCTGCAATGACCCAGCATTTCAGACGCCAGAACAGGGACTTGGATCCCTATAACATGATGGCAAGATTGCGTGATCTCCACCGCACCAACAAGCGGATGGAGAGGTACGAGCTAGTAAGGAAACTCTTCCGCTCCCGGATGACAGACGGCGCATCAGTTGAGGCCCACGGGACTCAAATGATCGCTGACATAGATGAGTTAGCCAAGATGGGCATTGTCTTGGAGGCAGAGCTGACGATTGATATGCTATTACAATCGCTACCCGATACTTGGAAACAAATCATCATCAACTATAAGTTGATGGACACTGACGACACTCTTGGAGAGTTGTTGTCCGTGCTGAAGGAGTCCGAAAAGGAACTCCTAAAGGGGAGCAAGCGCGAGGCGCATTATGCATCGACCTCTCATGCGCCAAGGGCTGGGCCCAAGGCAATTGGAGGTGCGAGGAAGAAGAAGTTCAAGAACAAGGGCAAAGGCAAGTTGACAGTGGCTTCTAGGAAGCCAAAGGACAAATCTCGCGACATCTGCCTCAACTGCGGCAAGAGGGGTCACTGGAAACGTGACTGCCGAATGGGCAAAGGGCAGAGGGAGGATATCAAGGCTGGCAAGGCTATCGCCTCTGGTATGTTTGTTATTGAGATAAATATGAATACTTCTAGTTTTAAAAATTGGATTTTTGATTCTGGTTGTGGTGCTCATATTTGTACTGATGTGCAGGATCTGCAGGATAGCAGGGTGCTGGCGTCAGGGGAGATGGATCTACGGGTCGGAAACGGAACACCTGTTGCTGTTTTGGCCGTAGGGACTTTTGTTTTAGAACTGCCCTCAGGGCATGTACTTAAACTTTTGAACTGTTATTTTGTACCTAGTTTAACTAGGAATATTATATCTGTATCCTTGTTAACCCAGCAGGGTTACACTTTTGTATTTAGAAACACTGGGTGTTATTTTATAAAATGATGCAGAGAAATTTGCACAGCTGTTGCAAATAACGGTCTTTATATTTTGAATATAAATGAATCTCCTAAAATGACAAACAAAAGGCTCAAAAGAAGTAATCTAAAAGATGAAGCTTATATGTGGCATTGTCGTCTAGGACACATCAACAAGACTCGCATATCCACACTTTCGAAGAGTGGGTACTTGGACGAATTTGATCCCAATTCATATGACGTCTGCGAATCTTGTCTTTTAGGCAAAATGCCTAAATCACCTTTTAGCGGTAAAGGTGAACGTGCCACAGAACTGTTGGCTCTCGTTCATACTGACGTATGCGGGCCCATGTCTAGCCAGGCTAGAGGTGGATTTCACTACTTCGTAACCTTCACAGATGATGCATCTCGTTACGGTTATGTGTATCTTATGAGACACAAGTCGGAAACTTTTGAGAAATTCAAAGAGTTTCGACACGAAGTGGAGAAACAAACAGGGAAGAGTATTAAGACATTACGGTCAGACCGTGGTGGCGAATACTTAAGTTATGAGTTTCAAGATTACTTGAAAGAATATGGTATTCTTTCACAGTGGACTCCTCCTGGAACACCGCAATTAAACGGTGTGTCCGAACGGAGAAACCGCACCTTGTTGACAGTACATGGTAAGGTCAATGATGAGTCGCACTGAGCTACCAATATCCTTCTGGGGATACGCATTAAACAGTGCTATACTTATTTTGAATAAGGTACCGTCGAAGTCTGTTGAACAGACTCCATATGAATATGGACAGGAAGGAAACCAGGTTTCTCTTTCCTGAAGATTTGGGGATGCTGGGCATATGTTAAACGTTTGGAAGGTACCAAACTTGAACCCAAATCTGATAAATGCCTTTTCGTAGGATATCCTAGGGAAACCAAAGGATATTACTTCTATCACCCACAAGAGAACAAAGTATTTGTTGCTCTACAAGCATTTTTTCTTGAGAAGGATTTTATAAATGCAGTGGTAAGTGGGAGGAAAGTAGAACTCGATGAAGATCGTAGTGATACTGTTCCTGGCAATGAATCAACGACGGAACAAGAACAGACCGTCCGGGATGAGTCTGTACCACAAACTTCACATACACAAGGACCGCGTAGGTCGGAGAGAGTCAGAACAGTACCTGAGAGGTATGGGTTCCTGATCTCACCTCATGTAGATATTAATCTTATTGAGGATAATGAGCCGGCTACGTATGAGGAAGCGATACAAAATATCGATTCCGCTTTATGGCAAGAAGCCATGAAGTCCGAGATGGATTCCATGTACGCCAACCAAGTTTGGACACTGGTTGATGCACCAGAAGGCGTAAAGCCTATTGGATGCAGATGGATCTTCAAGAAGAAGACCGACATGGATGGCAACGTACAAACGTACAAAGCTAGGCTTGTAGCGAAGGGGTATCGTCAACAATATGGTATTGATTATGACGAAACCTTCTCACCCGTTGCCATGATTAAATCCATTCGGATAATGCTTGCAATAGCTGCATATTTCGATTACGAGATATGGCAGATGGACGTTAAAACCGCTTTCCTTAACGGAAACCTTTTGGAGGATGTTTATATGCAACAGCCTGACGGTTTTATCGTACCTAGACTTGCAAACAAGGTTTGTAAGTTAAATCGATCCATTTATGGATTGAAGCAAGCATCACGGTCATGGAATCAGCGTTTTGATGAGATCATAAAAGAATATGATTTCGTGCAAAACGCAGATGACCCTTGTGTATACAAGAAGGTTAGTGGGAGAGCACTTACTTTTATTGTCCTTTATGTCGACGACGTATTGCTTATAGGCAATGACATTCCCATGCTAACGTCGGTGTGAAAGCTTGGCTTTCATTAAAATTCTCCATGAAAGATCTGGGAGAAGCAGCCTTTATTCTTGGAATAAAGATCTACCGGGATAGATCTAGAAAGCTGCTTGGACTCTCCCAGAGTACATACATTGATAAAGTGTTGAAGCGATTCAACATGGAACAATCCAAGAGGGGATTGGTTCCAATGGTACGTGGTACCTCTCTGTCTAAGGACATGTGTCCTAAGACTCAGGAAGAGAGAGACAACATGAGTCGGATACCGTTCGCCTCGGCAGTCGGATCGATCATGTATGCCATGATATGTACACGACCTGATGTCTCATATGCTTTGAGCATGTGCAGTCGCTATCAGGCCGATCCAGGTGAAGGTCACTGGATAGCAGTTAAGAATATCCTTAAGTATCTTAAACGAACTAAGGATGCTTTCTTAATTTATGGAGGTGGAGAACTTGCGGTATCTGGGTATACCGATGCAAGTTTCCAAACCGACAAGGATGACTACAAGTCGCAATCCGGGTACATTTTTTGTTTGAATAACGGAACAGTGAGCTGGAAATCTTCCAAGCAAGATACTGTTGCCGATTCAACAACAGAAGCGGAGTACATCGCTGCATCTGAAGCAGCAAAGGAGGCAGTTTGGATCCGAAAGTTCCTAATCGGATTAGGAGTAGTTCCGTTAGCAGCTGAGCCCGTTCCATTGTATTGTGACAATAACGGGGCTATAGCACAGGCTAAGGAACCAAGGTCTCATCAACGGTCCAAGCATGTTCTTCGACGTTACCATCTGATTCGGGAGATTATACATCGTGGCGATGTAAAGGTCGAGAAGGTCACATCAGATGACAACATTGCAGATCCGCTGACGAAGGCTGTTCTTCAGCAAGTTTTTGAACGACACATACATAGTTCGGGTATTAGATGCTTGAGTGACTGGCTATAGGCCAAGTGGGAGATTGTTAGACATTATGTCCCATAGCGTCACTGTTTGTAAATGATATTGTATTATTGTACAAAATTAACTATGTGATAATGAAATTGCCTTTTGCCGTTTTGTAATATTATTTACTTTGATATATAAATGGCGAAAGTCCATATGATTAATACCGGATTGAGATGATATGAGACAGTATCAATCCATAAAGGTTTAATCATTAAATATCCCTAGTCGGAGTATTATCGAGATCGGACATCGATAATGCGGAATAGACTAGTATTGCGCTTGTGCACGTTGTGAGGGCACAACGGCATAGTTCTCATATATTTAAGTATTGGATACTTATGCAAGTGCGATAGGAGGTTGTGTTTTACCGATGGTACGGAAAACAGCTTCGCTCTGGATAGACCCCGCGGAATCCCATTGGTAGTATGTCTGCGTGTCTATGGGAGGCCGCATCAGGGTAGGTGTATATGGTCTTAACCTGAGACTTACATCGCTAGTACTTGCGACAATCGGTAAACTTTGGTTTTGGTGGTTGGGGACCTTAACCGGTTCTGTGTACACCTCTTCTGGGTTTATCGAGAATCGTAGTGTACTGGATGTGATGTCGAGATGGAAGTATCACTTCAGACATATGGAGGTGATGATCACGCAGGACACAGAACTATACTCTATAAAAGGTTGCAACCGTCGGGACAATATGACCAGGTCAGGATTGTCCGATTTTAAGAGACTAGTTGCTTGATGTCCGATATATGTTTCGTACGGGGCAGACACATTTCCAGCCCCAGGCCTAACATGTGATCGTCCGATACTGGATCGATGTACGCAATACTACGGTATACTACGCTTGATATAGATCTAATATTCCAGTAAGAATATTTCTGGAGAATTGGGTAGGCATGGCGCTTTGCTAGAAGCCAACCTTGTCTTGTGAATCGGTAAGAACGTAGTACGAGGTACGTACGTGTTCGGATTATCCGACGACCGTATTTACTGCCAACATATCCGGAGATCTCTTGGGTCGCTTCCTGAAGATTCACCTATGATATTTGATTCGGACTTAATTAATCTTGGATTAATTGCGGAGAAACTTTATCTTGGATAAAGTGCCTTATTTAGAGAGAGAACGATTAATTTAGAATTAATCGATAAAATTATTATATTCGATATAATAATCGAAATTCGATTTCGACGCGAAATTAAAATTAGATTTTAATTCGGGCAAACGAGTTAATTTAGAATTAATTCGTTAGCGACGTAAATAATAATTTCGCTAGGCGCAATTATTTATTTAAATTCGATTTAATTAACGTCGCGACGTAAGTTCGGTATTTCGGAAATATCGAACCCGAACGCGTGAGTGCACGTGGGCCCACTTTCATTTGGAAACGTGTGGGGCCCACATGACACATGTCATTATATGCATTATTTAATTGTTAATACATTGCATGGTGATAGTGTACAATACACTCAATGGTTTTGCATGGAGTTTGAGTGTTTGACACTCTAAGCCATTGCATGATTTGTGTCATAAGTTTATTATTAATTTAATAAATATTATGGCATAAATATAAATTGATTTTTGTAACAAAGATTAATACAACTCTCCTCTCTCTCTCACAATGCCGTGACTTCCATTAGGGCAAAGAAGATTTGATTTTCTTTCTCCATTTGCTAGCACATTGAAGGATCAAAGGAGGTGATAGGGAAACCATCAAAGAGCTTGGAATACACAAAGCTTGGAGCTTCAACTCTTCTTCCTCCCTTGGCCGA
The DNA here is from genome assembly GCA_019454045.1 of Zanthoxylum bungeanum. Lineage (NCBI taxonomy): Eukaryota > Viridiplantae > Streptophyta > Magnoliopsida > Sapindales > Rutaceae > Zanthoxylum > Zanthoxylum bungeanum. Next base: position 87,937 of record SKCR01044543.1, on the reverse strand, counting down.
AACTTGAAGCTTGGAGATTCAAGATTTTTTCATCACTTCTCATCACAAAAGCTTTGTAAGTATGATTCCGCCATACTTCATCTTTTAATATATATTCATTGTTGTATTTCATATGCTTAATCTTTCCTTGGGACATATAATAGAAACCAACAGGTAAAACCCAGCTTCACTCTACATCTAGGAGACACATAATGTTCAAATGATGTGTGATCAAATTACTGAGCGTTGTGTTCCACATGAGAGGTCAATAGTGTCTGCTGCACTGTCATTCATCACATAAGACGGACACTTCAGCGGAAATAAAACTGCAGCCAAAGTCCTACAATCAGGTTTTTTTTCTGGCCCAATCTGTTAAATATGCTTACTTATTGCTTTCAATGTGACAGTGGCAGAGAACTGGAAATATATTCAAGAAGAAATGAAGGACACTGCCAAAAACATTCTGGAAGTGGAGATATTTGATGTATGGGGGATTGATTATATGAGACCCTTTGTTCCATCATTCGGAAACATGTAATACTAGTTACAGTAGACTACATCTCCAAATGGGTGAAGCAATAGCATTGCCATCAAATGATTCAAAAGTGGTGATAAATTCCTTAAAAGAATATTTTCACTCGCTTCGGAATACCTCAGGCAATTATCAGTGATGGTGGCACACATTTCTACAATAGATACTTCGATGCACTCATATCCAAATACGGAGTTACTAATAAAGTTGCCACTGCCTACCATCAACAGTCAAATGGACAGGTTGACGTTTCCAACAGGGAGATCAAAAGAATCTTGGAAAGAACTTTTGATCAACAAGGAGGGACTGGTCTACAAACCTGGATGACGTAATATGGGCCTACCGGACAGCTTACAAAACACCCATTGGTATGTCCCAATATCGAATGGTGTTCGGGAAAGCATGCCATCTGCCAGTGGAGCTTGAACACAAAGCGTACTGGGCACTGAAGAAGTTAAATCTTGATCCACAAGCAGCATGAGAAAAACGACTCCACCAACTCAACGAATTGAAGGAATTTCGCCTACAAGCTTATGAGAATGCCAGAATATACAAAGAAAATACCAAGAAGTGGCATGATCGAAAAATAGTGCGCAGACAACTAGAACCAAAGCAGCAGGTGTTGTTATACAATTTAGGTTGAAACATTTCCCTGGAAAGCTGAAATCAATGTGGTCGGGTCCATTTGTGATTACTCAGGTTTTACTATATGGAGTGGTTGAGTTATTTGATCCCAACACCAACGATACATTCAAAGTTAACAGCCAGCGTGTCAAGCACTATTGGGGAGAATCATTTGAGCGACAAAAAGAAAGTGTCACACTTTCATATCCAACCTAACGTCCGGGCAGTCATGTCTAGCTGACGACGTTAAACTTATCACTAGAAGATAGAAAACCATGCAAATTGTGTATATATTCAGATTTGGTGTGTTTTATTTTTTATGTGTTTAATTTTTGTTGGGAAAGTCACATTTCAGGATGTAAGACATTCTCGTAAATCTTCACAAGCAATTTCCTTCTCTCCCTCAAAACTCTCTGATGAAAGTCTATAATGCTCGATTGGAACGAATGATACTTCTGACGATCAAAGGTAATCCTAATGACATTCGTTGGATTATTGAAGCATGGGTCCGATTGGCAGGTGAGTCCTCTGACTCTTTTGTGTCATATCTGACTGGTTTAGGAAGAAGCACCTATGCTAAAAAGAGAAGAGCTAAAAGAATGGGTGTTTGTTATAAATGTACACGCATGACATGTAATACGCGTTGTCGTTCTTTAAGAATGGTGTCTGATAACCGTGAAGATAAAATTAAATTCATTAGGGATGGCTTGAGTAAGGAGTCTTTGGATAACATATCATTGACTCTTGAGATGCATCCCAGTAGATATGTGCATCGCACAATTGACATGTTACATGTACAAATCCAAAAAGAAAGACAACATTTAAGTCTCAGGAATCTGACTTTAAAAGACCATGTTTGCCAATTTATAAGAAAATTGTATGGGAAACATTTCAATGACGCATAGACGTCATTCATGCATTACTTCTTGTAAACAGGATCCATATTTTTTGACTTTCACGATATATTTTATTGTTTAGCTAATAATTGTCACTTGGCAGGTACTAGTGTTATTATTACTCACCATTTTTCAGGTTCTATAAATTCAGCTTATCATTGCACACTTGAAGACATCCAGAGTTGAGAAATAAAAAAAATGGAAGCAAATTCAAGAAGATGAGTTGTAAACATCTGTGTGTTTTACGGTACTAGTGTTGGTTCTAAACCAGAGTATGTTGAGGCAGCACATGAATTGGGTACAGTCATAGCAGAAAGGAATATGCACTTAGTATATGGCGTTTGCAATCTTGGATTTTTGGGGTATGTTTCAAAGGTCGTACAAGAAGATGGTAGTCAAGTTCTGGGGATCATCCCAAAACCTTTGGCAGAGGCGAATATTATAGGACCATCAAACATAGAGGAACTTATTGTACCAGGTATGTCTGAACGACTGGTTGAAATGATTAACCGTGCTGATGCTTTTATTACTTTGCCAGGTGGCTTGGGTACGATGGAGGAAATATTTACAGTACTATCTTGGGTGAACCTGAACATACACCAGAAACCAATTGGACTGTTTAACGCTAATGGATTTTATGATTTTCTTTCTGTGTTTCTTGATGATGCCCAAAGAAATGGGTTCGTATCAAAACTTGTAAAAGAATTCCTCTTCACTGCCAGAACTGCCAATGATTTAATTGACCAAATTTTAGCATTTGAACCACAAATTGACCCTATCTATTCCAAGATAAACTTGTCTGATAATGATCGTGGTAAGAAGCATCGGATAAATCTGGATCTTAACCTTTAATTTTCTTTTTAAATGTAGAATTTCAGCTAATCAGGTATTGTTTCTAAACTATTGTTTTACTTTTTAAGACATTAGGGACAATGTCTCATTTAGGTTTGGGGGAGGGGAATAGTTGACTAGTATATTGTTTTTAATTTTTTTTTTTAATTTTCAATTTTTAGTCAAAAATTTTCAAAATATTTTAAAAAAATTATAGAAAAAATTAAAATATTTTGTGTTTTTGTGTTTTTAACTTGACTTATCAGGTGAAATTGGTGTGAGATAGTTGTGTAAGGAATTTCCACTCATGAGACGTATCTCAACCTATTTCGTAACAAGTTAATTTTTGTTTATTTCCTTTTGAATTATTTAATTTGCGAATTCTCCATAATACTGACTAAATTGGATCTTCATATGCTCAGTTGAATGTATTATCAACATGCATGGTAACATACGACCATGAGTTGTAAGAGAAAAGTTTGTAATATTCAGTGCTCTAGTTTAATTGGAGGAAGCATCTAAAAAAGAAATGGAAAAAAAACACATATGAGATCCGAGTAATTAAGTCTGTAAGGGTGTCTTAACACGTAGTGCCCTAAAGCCAACTTGCTTGGGAGTCACTAGCCCAAAGCTTGCTACATGTATTGAAGATGTTGAAAAAAAAAAAGATATATGAAATCTGAGTAATTAAGTCTATAAGGGTGCCTTAACACCTAGTGCCCTAAAGCCAACTGGCTTGGGAGTCACTGGCCAAAGCTCGCTACATGGATTGAAGATATTGTAAAAAAAAATTCATTGCTAAAAAATGTGTGAATTCTGATATAACTTTAGGACAAAAATATTACTCTATTTTCAACTACACTTATGAATATTGTGGGCACAATGATTTGATTAATACCTTGTTGGTTGTGTATATGAAGAATGGTAAAAATAATCGGAGAATTTACTTATTTGGTAATTTAGAAAGAAAGAAAACAACTAATAACTTGGTTAGAATTTTCACTTGTTTAGTCACTAACTTGTTTATTCTCTTTTCTCTTGTCCTTTTTGCTTTTGTGTGCATTAGATTGACGTTTGTGGGTATCATCACTGTAAGCCCTCACGAGACTACAACTCGTCCATTAGGGACACCTATGGGTTTAAAGGCTTGTCGCATACGCTAAATGCAACTGTGATCCCTACGAAAGTGGCTTAGTTTAATTTTAATTGTTTATTGCATTTTACTTAATATGAGCGGAAAATGTTAGGTTTGGGGGTGTGATGAGCGGAAAATATATCAATATTTACCGCCCATTTTCCTTAATATTTTATATAGTTTCTCGAGTTTTATGAACATTTTGATATGTTTTACTTTATTTTGCAGATAAAATAAAATCAGGAATAAATAGGATCAATCAGGACGAAATGTGGAACAAATTAGGGCAAAAATGGTACTTGACATTTTGAAATGGCGTTCTAACGAAGTACAATTTCGGAAATTCCAGCTTTGCGTAATTATCATATTTTGGCCATAACGGTTTACTCCAATATCGGATTGAGGTGATTCAAGTTCCAATTAAAGAAGACTCAAAGATCTACAACTTTGAAGTTCATAATAATTTCAAATTCTGAAGTTTCCATGACCGAAATTGATAAAATATCCGTAAGTGTGTTATGTATAATTATTAAAGTCATTTTCAAAACAAAATATTAATAATAAAATAAAAAATAAAAATTGTAACATCCCGCCTAGGCCAGGATGCTACCGGCAGGAGACAGGCTAAACCCATCTCCATAAGCCTCTAAATCTACCGAAATTTCGGCATGATGTACTCGTAACATCATGCAACCTGGCCTGTAGCCAGCATCCACAAACATCAAGAAATACAACAATCTCGGCCTCAGGCCGGAAACGCAATATCAAGGCCTCAGGCCTGAACTCAAAGAACAAAATATAAGCTATTTGGCCTCCGGCCAGAACTCAAATGAAACTAAACTATTACATGACTTATACAAATAAGAATGCAAATACAAAAACTATACAAAGGGCCGTGAGGACCCATACTCGACCCAGGACTCCATTGACTGCAAATGGGGCGATCCACTGTCTTCAAAGTCTTCACCGAACTACTGTTATTAACCTGCAAAACCGCAACATAAAGATGTGAGTCACATTGACTCAGTAAGTAGTCATGCAGAAATTACAAAACAGGTATAACTATGTGATCCTTTTATCCATTTAGATACCATACATCTAAATACTGATCATTTGATCCGAACACATGTACATAACTAACTTCAGATTATCACACTCCATATAACACATTATGTTTTACTTTACTGCTAACAACTAAAGTTCACTACATTTACTCTGTGCAACAAGAATTCTTTTCTCAATCTACCATTCATACTCTTTATTAGTCTGGAGCAGGCATTTATAATAACTTTCTCTCTTTTATTATCTTGAAATATCATCAAATCGGAGTTTAAATTATCTTTTCTATTAAACAACCATCTTCGACCGTTTTATAACTTAGATTCTAGCTTCATTATCACATGAATATATTATCATTACCTCATGAACTATCATTGTTACGATATATTCCTTTTAAGAGAACAACGACTCATAATCATCATTAATATGTATATATGCCTTTACATGAGACCATGTCATCAGGCATTTAAAATCTTACGAAAAGACAATTTTATATAAACATGTCACCTACCTATATTAACCATGCACATTCCGATGAAAAAGTCATGCTTCTATGAAATGTTACTTTAATACCTTTTCTGATGCACTCATATGCGAAAGATACCAACGCCACAATGCATATACCTCAAATATATATACATCACAAATAACTCACTCGAATACATGATTTATATGCAGAAATCGTAAATCAATCTTTACTTCAAATTGTTGTGCCTTTATGAACATATTCTATAAAATTATTTATGCAGAATACTGAGTTGGAAACATCACTCGAAAACTAATTTCTGTATTAAAATTCTGAATTCCTTATAAAACCGTTACTTCTGGAAAACTTTCTTTTCTAAAGAGTTCTTTCTGAAAACTGAAACGGAAGACTGAAAACCATTCTTGAAAACTGAAATCTGTTTCCAAAGAAATCTGAGACTGTGTTTAAAGCTATAATCCGTATCTGAACTGAAAACTGTATCATTAAAACTGTTTTCTGAAAATTTAATATTTCAAAACTCCTTTCTGAAAACTGGTATCTGGGTATCTGTGGAAAAACTGGCGCATGGAGGCGTTACGTATCGTCCGTCCCCCCATACGCTAATCTGGAGGCAGGAGTGCAAATCCATGACTTTGGGGCGTTACGTATCGCCGTCCCCCAAAGCATGCCACTACTGTCTCATAATCTGGGGGTCTAGGGGCGTGATATCTCGCAGTCCCTCTAGCCCATCTGGGAGGATCTGAGAGCGTCCCCTCAATCCTCAACATGTGCACATGTTATCTGTATCCGTCAATTCCGGCTGTATCTGAAGTTACATACTGGGGTGAGTTTTTCCCTCATGCCCCGGAAATCAGAAAACTCATACTTAATAAAATCTTGAAACTAGAAGAAGCATCTTTCTGTAACACGGTTCTTCAAAAGCTTTTGAAAACATTCATTGAAATACTTTGAGTTCTTGAAAACATTCATTTGAAATGCTTTTCATTCTTGAAAACATTTATTTAAAAATACTTTGAATTCTTGAAAATATTCTCAAGTATATGAATGCATGTGCATCTCTATACTACTTCCTATACTAGCTATGCTTTCTTACGATGTCATACACGTACGTATGCATGTCCATATACTTTCACTAATCAAACATAAATCCAATATCATCATTTCCATAATTGTACATACCCACATCATCAAATTTATTCTAACGCAATAAGCATCGCATATATGCAAACATTAAATTCTCAATTCATAAACTATTTTACAAATTATCATAAACATGTACACTCTATGTTTACCTAGACATTTATTAAAATACTATCATGCAAAACACGTACTTACCGTATACGAACTTACTTACACCCTTCGGCAATATACATACTATTTTAACTCCTGTGCATACTTTAATACTCATATTCCTAAGTGTGCCTATATATGTTCATTCTTGTGTGAAGTTCTACAATTACACTCTTACATGCCCAAACGCCTCAGCTCACATACTTACCAATTTATACTTATCCCTTTACACTATCATTCCTAAGCTACGACACCCGTTACATATATACTATACTACTAGTGCAATCACATACTCATTATGATTATACCTATTGTATCAACTTTCTAGCTATTTCCAGCATTCTTGACTTTTCACATAACCTAGTTGATCCGTAAAGTGTCTGTGTGTGTCTCATTGATAGCTTTAGTCCCATTCCCTAGGGTGTAGTTTTTCTACAAACCCCCCATACCCAGGTTTTATTAGATTATAATCATAACTATAACTATCATTCACTTGTTTTATCTGTATATACATAACCAATTCATACCTATGTATATTTCTCTTTACCTCTGGATACCCCTGTTTACCTTTTACTTATATTCCTACATACAATTGCTTACTCTTATCTATACCAGCCCACTAGCTTCTGTCTCCTACGATCATCTTTATATACATATATATATATCTATATTTATTAGTTTCTCACATTGTGTTATATATATAACTTATTATTATTCTACTTTTGTGCAACGATACTTCTTAAGTAGACAAAGCATGAGCTACTTACCTGGCTACACGAGTGCCCTCAATCCGGGTCCGATCTGTCAAAACAAATCACATCAACTGTCAGAACCGCTATTTGCGGAACTTTCTACTCAACAACTATAAACTGCGGATTCTCTCGGAATCCTCAAATCCTCACCGACTCTACGGTTTAAGTTTCATTACTCTAACACATGCTCACTTTGCTATCTTAAACCAACTAGATAGGTCAAATTCTCATTTTACGCGTTTGCGGCAAAACTTGCGGAAAGTTTCCGCAAACGCTACGGAAGGGTCTCAAACCCTCCGAACTAAACCGAAGTTACCCAATTATCCTCGCAATACCATAAATACATCATAAAACAAAACTTACGATCATTTACGCTCAATCGCGCGAGAAATGCCGTTTTACCGGAATCTCGCTAATTCTACCGGATCGATCATATATCGTCCGTTTCACCCCGGATTTCTAACATTTATCGTTTTAACATATATAAACATATTCAATTCGTAAACATGCAATTCACTAATTTATGAAAATACAAAAAACATCCGAATAAAAACGATATATACTTGAAAATATGAGATTTTGATCGGAAGGTCGTACCGAAATTCCGAGGCCATATTCGGACTCCCGACGGCCATACGAACACGCCGGTGCGATCGGAATTCCGATCGGAGGTACTGTTCAAAATGGTTTTACTATTCACCGACTCTTTCTTCCTCGATTCGCGCAATTCCGGCCGCTGTTCGGCAAATCCGCCTCCGCACACTCGTAGTACTCTCCGAGGGCATCGTTTTGGTAGGTGGCACGGCTCGTGAAACGGCCCGACGAGTCGGAACCGACCAACCCAAGACACGCACTGTTTTGTACCAAATGCGCGTCGTCTCCGGCGATCCAAGGTCGCCGCCGGCCACCTCTCTGCTTGTCGTCGATGGGGGGACCGATCGGCACCGTCGCGCCGTCCAGTGGTGGCCGGAATCATCGCCGGCGCATGCATCTCCAAAATGGGCGACGGGGGTGCGATTTGGGAGGTTAAGAGAAGTTTGGCCCATATGCGATTTACTGAAACCTTGGGGCTTTATATAATGCGCTGGCAAATATTATAACAGCCCCTGCGCAAATAACAAACCAGTCCCTATTCTAGAACGCTTTAGAAATTTGCAATATCGGAGCCCTTATGATGCGATTCCGAAAAGTGTTCAACACAAAAGTTGTTCGTATCGGAAAAACGAGTTCAATGGTCCAAAAATCAGCTCGATCGAAGTTCGTTTGCTCAGTTCGTGTCAAAAACCATAAACTTTACGCGTTTAACGAAAATCGCGTAACTGACTTTTGATCCCACACGTTTTCCAACGCGATGAAAAAATTCATAAAATGTTATTCCAACTCATATAACATTGCTCGAACTCGTATTTCTCAACATTATCACGATCCAAGACTAAAACAGTTGTCCGGGAATCTCCTGGATGTGTGTCTTGAAACATGTTTTTGTTATCTTTGAGATATTAGGAACAAGTTTCTTATTCATGGAGAATATAATCTGCAACCATTAGGGTCAGATTAGTTTTGAGTCAGATTATGACGTTAGATGGTCCAGGTCATATAAAGTCAGAAACGATGCAGTGGGAGTGTCACGGTTGATACTACTGTATTAGTGGAATTAGTTGTAACTTATGAAGTATTGACTTATGAAGTTGCATAGTGACTCTATAGATTAGAAGTTTTGATATTAGTGTTGTGCTTGCGGTTGTCTGCATAGTATTTGGATTTGATCCCTAAATACATAGACAACTTAGTAGCTGTAGCACAATATTGATGTCACATATGAGTCATATTGATGTATAACTTAGGTTATACAATATATGAATGATGCTAGCTAAGGGAAACGATTGGGTGCATTGGACAAACTCAATATGTGTTAAAGCGGGCTTACTTGTTGTTGCCTACCTCTTGAGTACTAGGTGAGCTCTTGACGGCCATGAGTATGTGATACACATTGAGATGTGTATATGATACCGTGGATTGTCACTAGAGCAAGTGGGAGAAATTGTTAGGGTTGGTGCTCAGAGTGCCAATTCGGATCGTATTTATGTCCGATTTATGAATATGAGCAATGCCTTTTTCCATAATATTACTTATTTAATGGTAGCACCTCTTCTCTTTTATATACATATTCGATCTAATTACGATTAGATATCTAATTATGATTAGATTGAAACTAAATCTGATTAGTGATATGTGTATATTAGACAAAGACCTTAGGATTTACAATGTAGTGTACTGTTACAATGTAGTTTGTAATTGACATTGGGAAGAGTCACTAAAAGTTGTATATCCCGATATAGTGTTCCTGGTCAAGATTTACTAACACAGGTCGGTTAGTAAAATCCGCTGAGACCAGTACATGTCGTATATCGTGACTTGGTTCGATGGTTTATCCCAATGAACCATGAGTCTCGGGAGACTCGTATAGACATGTAGGTTTTTATTTGATAAACATTGAACGACTCACTGAAGATTTCCTAATAGATGGTACACCAACATCAATAGGAACCTTCTCGAGTGATGCGAGAGCATAGTGGTCCTTCCACTTGAGATACCACAGTGGATATATGAGTTATCATCCACACTTTGATGGCAGTCACGTCACCAATCTATTTAGATCAGACCTTCGCCTGTTCGTTGGGTGTTGACTGATGCTCATGATAACCAGTGCGTATCAAGATAGAATCTGTCAGTCCTGTGTACATGGCATAGGTATCCTACACGTGTTTGCGATCTAGTAAATTCATGGCCGTGGGATAACTTCGGAAACGAGTTCCAAGTATTATTTAGGGATCGTAAATTTGTAAGTCGACTATATTATACCATAAGGATTTGACGTTCTTATCTATATCCTAGGTATAATATGGATAGCCTGTGACGGAGTGATTATACGTATGCAATGACCTCGACTTGCATAATTTAGAGAGATTATCTGTGGTCGTCATAATTCATGAGTGGGTGAATTATGGACACGAAATTTGATTTCATGGTGGAGAAAATAAACTTAGAGAGTCCCACAATATGAAGTGTACTCGTTGAGCAATTGGGCAAAGCTTTATGAATAATAAATATTATGAATAATAAATATTATTCATAATAACTTCACCGGATTAAATGAGTTAATTCGAATCGTTTAAACGGTTAAACGAAAAACACATGCTTTAGGAAATTTTGGTCAATTAATAATTAATGTGTATTTGTATTTGATATAAAAATTTGATTTGATATATATTAATTAATTGTCAAATGAGATTTTGACACATGCCATTAATATATGTATTTGTTATTTAATGTAAATAACAATACATTTATAATAATAATTAAATTAATTAATTATTTAGATATTTAAATGTTAAATATTTGAATAATTAAATGATATTCTTTTTCATAGTTGTTATGAAAAATATTTAATTATTATTGATTACATGTGGCATGTTTTAATTTAGCTTAAGGTGTGCAAATTTGATTTGCTAACATTATGCGTAATTTTATTTAATTAAATTAAATTTGGAAATTGACCAAATTGCCTTCACAAAGTCGGTGATGGGTTATTTTTAAGTTAGAAAATTTTGTTCTCTTTAATCACCATCCATGGCCGAAAACCTCCATTAAAAAGCTCTCATTTTTTTTTTTGTTTATACAAACAAAGAAGAAAGTGAAGAAATCAAGAAAAAGCTTAAGGAAAGTTGAAGATTAAGAGGTAATCTTTAATATTCTTAAGTTTAGAAAATTAGTTTCTTGTTCTTGAGTTACTATAATAGTTCTAAGGTTCTTTACTTCTTAAATTGGGGCTTTTTGATGTAGAGGATGGATTTGGAGGCTTATTGCATGTGTGAAGTTGAATTGAAAGATATTGTTGTAATATTTGTTCAATTTCATCATTTGATGATATATTGTCATTCTAGAGTGTTATGACCACTCTTGTAATGCCTAAAATTGTTCTTGGGTGCTTCATTAGTGGTGTCTTGGATTGGTGTTGTGATTAATGTTGAGAAAATTGGATTTATATAGCATGAAAAATGATAAATTTTGTTAGAAAATTAGATCTGGAAAAACTGGGTTTATTGTCATGAAAATTGTGTCGTATATATTTGTATTGTTGTGTTTGGGTATAGGAACAATTGCCGGAAACTGTTTCGGAGTTGAAATATGCGAAAATGGTGAAAAAGTTTTGCGATGTCTCTTAACTATTTATGTCGTTATTTGATATCGAATAAATATGTTTAGGTGAAATATGAATGAATTATTCATATTGAATATTGAATAATTTAATCGGTAATTTAAAAATTTTTAAAATTACGATTTCACCCGAACAACGAGCTTCCGCTGCGCCCGCGCCAAAACCCCAACACAACCCTCGTTAAACTACGACGACAATGATAAACTTCGATGTTCATCTCAAGATATTCCCAGAAATAATAGAATACATCAATACATAGTGGAAGAGATCGAAATAGAAAACCTTTAGATATAGTACAAGAACAGAATAAAAGAGGAAATAGTTCTAAGTGAGAGATCTAGAATACAAGTTATATAGATGAAACGATGAAGAGAGAAAATACTAGTTAAGCAGTAACGAAGATGTAAAAGAACACCGTTAAACATGACTAGAGATATGTGAGAGATAAAATATTTCGGATAAGGAGACAGAGATATAGATTGTAGAAGTTTCAGTTACAGAACAGAGCATGAGAGTAAATGGAAAGGTTAGCAGGCACAAGGTTTGGAAGTAAAATTGTCATGGCGCAACGACAATAGGAGAAAATACCAATTAAGTACTGGAAAAACTGTAGTATAATATAGAACTGAGAAAATAAGTATATTTCAATATGGAAAACAATAAAGAGGAGGTATCCTAGCATGTAATCATATATAGAAATCAAGTGATTGTGAAAGTGTTGGGGTTTCGGGCGAAAGGGCGCAACGGAAGCGCGGTTCGGGCGAAATCAAAATTTTAAAACTATTTCAAATTACCAAACAAATTATTCAATATCTAATATGAATAATTTATTCATATTCACCTAAATATATTTATTTGATATCAAATAACGACATAAATATATATAAAACATCGTGAAACTTTTACGAAAAACATTTTTCCGCAAAATGACGTAAAAGGCGTTTTTTACCGAACCGACTACCCAACAATTATGGGGACTACCCAAGTCAGCCCCAATAGTGTTAGGGCAGTTAATGGGCTACCCGAACAGTGAAAAATTCACTGTTTGGACAGTCGTCACCCTGTTGGCTCAAAAGTCACCCGGTAACGCCGGTTTTGGCCGTTTTCGCTTATTTCAACTCGGAAATAATTTCCGGAAATTGTTCCAACTCCCAAAATACATCCAATATATTCATAACAAATTATTTTCATCACAAAATATCCAGTTTATTTTGATCTGATTCAGAACAGAAATTATGATTTTTCATGCTTTAAATCCAAATTTTCAAGATTAAATCAATTAATCAAAACACCAACTCAAGTCACCACAAATGAATCACCCAAGAATAATTCTATTCATTACAAGAGTGGTCATAATACTCTGGAATGGAAACATGTCATCAAATGAACAACTTGGATCAATATTACCATAATATCATCCAAAATCTACTTCACACATGCCAACACTTCCAAATCCATTCACCACAACCAAAAGCCCGAAATTTTACAAGCAAAGAATCCCTAGAACCATTCTAAGAAATCAAGAAACAATAAAATAATTTTTGAAGCTTAGAGGGTTTTGAAGATTACCTTTAATACTCCAAATTTCCTTAAGTATTTTCTTGATTTTTCTTCACCTTTTCCATGGATTTATCAAACAAATTTTGAAACCCAATTTTTTTTTGAGGAGTTTCGGCCATGGTGGAAGTTGGAAGAAGATGAAAATAATTTTTTTCCTTTTTCAATTACAATAACCGACTTTCAAGGGGCAAAAAAGTCAATTTTGGCAATTTAATCAAATTAAATAATAATTAACTTTATGATAACCAATCAAATTAGCACACATAAAGTATAATTAAATCATGCCATATATTCCAAAAATAATTAAACAAATTTCATAACAGTTATGGAAAAAGTTTAATTAATTAATTATTCAAATATTTAACAATTAAATATCCAAATAATCAATTAATATAATAATTATTATATATGTATTTTTATTTACAATAAATAACAAATATATATATTTATGGCATGTGTCAAAATCTCATTTGACAAATAATTAATGTGTATCTAATCGTATAATGTATCAAATACAAATACACAATAATTACAATTGGCCAAAATCCCCTAATGCATGTGTTATCGTTTAACCGAGTAAACGATTCGAATTAACTCACTTAATCCGATGAAGTATTATGAATAATCTGTATTATTCATATATCATTGCCCAAGTGCTCAACGAGTATACTTCATATTGTAGGACTCTCTAAGTTTAGGTTTATCCATCACAGAATCCAATTTCATGTCCATAATCCACCCAGTCATGGAATATGACGACCACAGATAATCTCGCTAAACTATGCAAAGTCGAGGTCATTGCATACGTATAATCCCTCCGTCACAGGCTATCCATATTATACCTGGGATATAGATGAGAACGTTAAATGCGTTCGGTATAATATAGTCGACTTTCAATTTACGTTCTCTAAATAACACTCGGTACTGATTTCTGAAGTTATATCACGGCCATGGATTTACTAGATCGTAAACATGTGAGGATGCCTATGCCCTGTACACATGACTGACAGATCTTCTCTTTATATGCACTGGATATCATGAGCATCAGTCCACACCCAACAAACATATGGAGGTCTGATCATGAATATATCATTGACGTGACTGCCATCAAAGTGTGGAGGATAACTCATATATCCCACTATGGTATCTCAAGTCGAATGACCACTATGCTCGCTCAACTCGAGATATTCCTATTGACGTTGGTGTACTATCTATTAGGACATCTTCAGTGAGTCGTTTAGTGTTTATGAAATAATCACCTACATGTCTATACGAGTCTCCCGAGACTCGTGGTTCATTGGGATAAACCATCGGACCAAGTCACGATATACGACATGTACTGGTCTCAGCAGATTTTAATAACCGATCCGTGTTTGTAAATATTGACCAGGAACTTTATTAAGGATATACTCTTATAGTGCGCTTCCCAATGTCAATTAAAAACTACGTTGTAACTGCGCACTAGATTGTAAATCCTAGGGTCTTTGTCTAATATACACGTATCACTAAACCAGATTTAGTTTCGATCTAATCATAATCATATATCTAATCGTAATTAGATCGAATAAGTGTATAAAAGACAAGGGTGCTACCATTAACTAAGTAATATTATGGAAAAAAGAATTTTTCCTATTTATGAATCAGACATAAATACGATCCGGATTGGCACTCTGAGCACCAACCCTAACAATTTTTCCCACATACTCTAGTGCCAATCCATGGTATCCTATACACATCTTAATATGTATCGCATACTCATGGCCCTTAAGAGGTCACATTGCACTCAGAAGGTAGGCAACAATACGTAAGTTTGCTTAACAAATCTAGTTTATCCAACAAACCCAACCGTTTTCCTTAGCCCGCATCATTCATATTTTCCAGAATCCAAATTCTACATCAATTGACTCAGACGCTATATCAGTTCTGTGCTATAGCTGCTGAGTTGTCTAAGTATATTTGGATCAAATCCAAAATACTATAAGACAACCGCAAGCACAAAACTAATATCAAAAATTATAATCATTGAGGTCACTATGAAACTTCAAAAGTCAATACTTCAAAAGTTGCAACTGATTCTACTGGTTTAGTAGAATCAACGGTGACACTCCCACTGCATCTTTTTTGACTTTATATGACATAGACCATCTAATGTCATAATTAGGATAAAAACTAATATGAAATTATGGTTGCGGACTTAATTCTCCATGAATAAGAAAATCATTCTTAATATCTCAAAGATCACAAAGAACATGTTTCAAGATCCATCATATGGTCTGCAGCATATCAAAATAACTTGTAACAATTACGATTAAATTGATATCTTTAATCACATAATATAGTATTCATTACGCCATCATCCTGTGATACATAAGATTGACTAGACATTCTAATCAATCTCTCTTTCGACAAAGGTATCATCCTTTACGAAAGATGAATACTATATAAAAGAAGACACGTTAACTGTCAAACAGTCACACTAACTGTCATACAGATAGTCTTATGTTTCCTTTATTAGATCATATCTAATACGCGACTAATGGGATATCTCACAATTCTCTTAGTTTTATATCATATATAAAACTTTATATCAAATATAACAGAGACTACTCTCACTGCTTACACGGAGAAAAGAAGACTTAAGTAAACGTTTTACTATACTAACATCTCATTATTACTTTAATAATGATAATTTCATTATGATATATAACCTTAGAAAGAAATTTGTACGCTCACATTGACCCTAGTATCATATATGCATTCTCTATGTTTTGATAAAATCAGACAATCTGACTGTAATCAAAATTAGAGAACACCAATTTCCGGAAAGCTTACCTGAGTCTACAATAGGCTCTATAAGCTACTATATCAAACTTTGATCTTAGAAGAATACAAACTCCAGGGCCATTCTAGAATGAATTCTTCAAACAAAGAAATCACGAGGGATCTCTCATTCGAAGAAAACACTCAAGAACACCACTTTGCATTCGTTTGCCAAAATACATAGTTTAATATTAAAATTAACCAACAGATATTTAATTGTTCAATTAATGCGACTAGAGACAAGTTTTGTCAGAATCTACAATAGACTACTGAGAATAACCTTTCTCATTGTCATACTATAAAGGTCGAACCTTTATCAAGCTCACTTTGCTTTTATTGCGCAAGCAATTTGCACATTTTATAAACAATTTATAACGAAAGCTTAATCAAGTTTAAAACTTGATCATAGTAAGCCACGAACAATATTAGATATATGGTTCAATGGTAATTTCCGAAATCGATATCAAATATCGCTCCCACTATAAGTTATAGGATAATTTTCTTCGATAAGAAAACAACATAACCATTAAGTAAAATACTTCACAAATGATTCTGATATCCTATTGGACTTATACAGAAGATATCTAAGGGTCTTTTCATCTTATTAATTATGTAGTTCCATCCTAGTTTATCACTCCCACATTTGACTTCAATAAGTCAAGTCTTTTCTAAAATGGTCAACATCCGATGTTACAGACTAAGTAACAAAACAATTTTATTACTCGGGATCGTAGAAAAGAAATTCTATCAAATAGAATACAATATTCTATTAAATAAAATAAATGATAAACTTTACTTGTACCTCTGAGGCGCAAGTACTTTCAATTATATAACAATTATACAAAAGAAAGTTTCAAATCTCAAACTTTTCAAGATTCGAATTTTCTCACTGTAGAAACCAATGGAACCTTAATTAAATAGATGAATTAGTGTTACTGGAGCATAAGGCCAATAGTATTGAAACTAATTCGGTAACACTCAATATCAACGAATCAAATCATATAAGATATAATTTCTCCCACTGACCAATTCCATCAAGATGGAATCGTGGAAGTTTAATATTGAGTAAAAATCACATTCATTAGATATATTTAGAACTAAATGCCTTAAATTCATATGTTTGATCATATCAAACATCGTTGAACAATTCAAAGATTCACGATGAATTTCATAGATATAGTTTTCAACACTTCAAATAGAATATCTTTGAACCATTCAAAATATTCTATTCGCGTTCCATTAGAAACATATTGAAAGTTCTCGAACCATTCAAGACATTCAATATATATTCTTTTAGAAACACGCAACTAAGTTATGAAAATTCATTAACTAAGTTACAGAGTAAAGAATCTAAGGCAATTTTCTAATTCATTAAACTATATACATCCAATGTGTTTGTCTAATAAATCTTGTGGTCCAATGACGATCATTGGTTAAATGAGATTTAATCACATCCTGAATACAATATTCATTAAATGGATAAGGATATATGGTGTGATCTCGTATCAGACCATCCTTTACCATAAGGGACAAGCATCTTATGCTTATGTGATGAAATCTCATAAATCACAGTTCTAAGTTTTTTAGTTAACCGAATATTTTTCTTAATGCTTATCTTTATATCAATGACACTACTAGTCATATTAAAATATGTAACAACTGTTTAAAAAGAACAAGTAACTATCCAATAGTCACAAGTTCTGATATCAAATATCAAAATAATTATTAAACATTATTTTAAATAACTTGATGGAAGATCTAGTATCCAATACTTATAGTTGTCGTATTATAAGAATCGATATTCTATATACACAACTATACGTATCTCATTTCTTAAGCTTTACAATACGTTCAATTATTCACAACAATTGTAAATGATTGATTAGAAAAACGTGTCAAACACGTGACTTCTAAAAGTCACTAAAGCCAAGAAACGTCATTATAAGATAAACAAATACTAATGGGGTTTTCTTAATTCCAGTCAAGAATCTCGAGACATGAACTAATTCAAGTAAATTCTTACTGCATAAGAAACTATTCTTACTAGATAACTATATCCAAGACAGATATCTATTTAGATTACTAATCGTGACTTAGTAACTAAGTCACTAACCATCTTGATTTTTCAAGAAAATCGAAACAACAGTTCCCGATGGTTTGAACTAATCTAATAATATACAAGTCTGTTGTCTTTCTAGAACCTATTCTAGAACTACGCAACCATAAGTAAAGTCAGAAGAAAACAATCAAGTAAATATGCTATGCAGTGGATTAGAATTATAATTCTATAAACAATATAGAATAAAAGGAAAACGAGCAGAATTTTCCATAAATTACGCACTGCCTTAGTTATGGATTTTTAACCCAGCAGTGTCTCCAACTACTTTACGTAATACCGTAATCCCCAACGGAGAACATGAATTCAATAATTAAATCCAATTCCATAGTGAGAGTAGGATCCCATGAATATATTTCGACTCACAACTTTGGCACGTTCTCGCCTACGTATATTCATTAGGTAGACAACTCATTGTCAATCACTCACCAGTGACTCCTAATTTTGGTCCTGACCGTTTCTCGTTATGAAAGCTTTGGCATGTTCACATTGTTGGAGTTTAATCAAGTCCACAAGATCACAAACAATGCATAAAAAACGACATATGAACACATCAATGGAGGTGGCGGAATCAACTCACATTGAATTCGGTTTTGATGGATGAAGAACAAGGTGCGTTTTTGAGCTCCCTCCAAGCTCGGCAATGGCTTCCTTGACAGTGGGGCTGCTCGGTTTTGGACTTCTTTGCATCTCCCAAAATCGGCCATGAGTGGTCTCCATGGAAGCTCAAAGCTTCAAGCTCCAAAATAAATCCAAGCACATGAATTCGTTTCCTATCACCTAAGTATGCTCAGGTGTGCTAGCACTTGATTTTTGCCACAAAAATCATTATCTTGCTTCTCCATTTTCGGCAGAAAACAGAACAAGAAGGAGAGGAAAAACGGTCCAAGACCGAGAGAGAAGATAGAAGGATTTTTGGCTCCATTTTTGCTAAAACCGTGAAGACCAAAAAAGGAAGTGAGAGAGGGTCACATGAATCTAGTCTCAAATTAGGCCAAAAACGTGAACAAGCAAGAGTCACGTGAATGGCACAAAGATTTGCCAAAAAACCGTGTACTACACATTGTCCAAGAGAGAGAAAATGATTTTTATATACATATATCTTTATTCCATTTACCAAGTAAATGAATAAAATATATATACACAAGTCCTATCAACTTTCAAACAATCACCTTTCTTTATTCACATCATGTCACTTTAATAAAGTGACAACATGTCATATCACATCACTCAAAGTGACAATTGATTTGACGCATGATGTGACAAACGATTTGACGCTTGATGTGACTTGCGTGCCGCGCTCGAATTCGAAATGCGAATGCGCTCGCAATCACTCTCGGGCTCGGGTTCGCTAATTCCAAATTAACGAATTTTCCGTCGCGTCGTAATTAAATGATTACGCCTAGCGAATTCACTATTCACGTCGCTAACGAATTAATTCTAAATTAATTCGTTCGCCCGAATTAAAATCTAATTTTAATTCCGCGTCGAAATCCAATTTCTAATAATATATCGAATATATTAATTTTATCGATTAATTCCAAATTAATCGTTCTCTCTCTTTAATAATATTTTATCCCAGATAAATATCTCCGCAATTAATCCCAGATTAATTTTCTCTCTCATCGAATTAATCCCAGATTAATTCTATCTCTCTCTTCTAATTAATCCCAGATTAATCAAAGTGCGAGTCATACGTCATCGGTGAATCTTCAGGAAGCGACCCATGAGATCTCCGGATATGTTGGCAGTAAATACGATCGTCGGACTGTCCGAACACGTAAGTACCTCGTACTACGTTTATATCGATTTACAAGACAAGGTTGGCTTCTAGCAAAGCGCCATGCCTACCCAATTCTCCAGAAATATTCTTACAGGAATATATAGATCTGTATCAAGCGTAGTATACCGTAGTATTGTGTATATCGGCCCAGTATCGGATAATCACGTGCTAGGGCTGGGGCTGGATAAGTGTCTGCCCCGTCCGAAACACATGTCGGATGTCTGGTAACATAGTCTCTATAATCGGATATACATGACCTGGTCACAATATCCCGATTGGTTGCGCAACACTCAAGAGCACTAGTACCGTATCCTGCGTGACATCATCTCCAAATGACTGAAGTGACACTTCCATCTTGACATCACACCCAATACACTACGACTCTCTGATAAACCCAGAAGTGGTGTACACAGAACCCGTTAAAGTCCCCTACCACCAAGACCAAAGTTTATCGATTATCGTAAGTATTAGCGATGCAAGTCTCAGGTTAAGACTATACACACCTACCTCGATTTCGGCCCCTCCCATAGACACATAGTCATAATACCAATGGGATTCCGAGGGGTCTATCCAGAGCGAAGCTGTTTCCCGTACCATCGGTGAAACACGACCTCCTATCGCACTTGCATAAGTATCCAATACTTATATATATGAGAACTATGCCGTTGTGCCCTCACAAACGCGCACAAGTGCAATACTAGCCTATTCCGCATTATCGATGTCCAGTCTCGATAATACTACGGCTAGGGATATTTAATGATTAATCCTTCGGGACTGATACTGTCTCATATCATCTCAGTCCAGGAACTAATCATAGGGACCTCTCTTCATTTATATATCTATGGTGATCTAATCACAAATGATGAGAGTGCAATTTCCTTGTCACATAGTTAATTTGCTACAACAACACAATGATCTGTGCAAATAGTGACGCTATGGGTCATATTATCCAACAATCTCCCACTTGGCACATAGCCAGTCACTCAAGTGTCCTACACCTGAACTATGTACGGTTCGCTCAAATTGCTGAGGAAAGGTTTTCGTCAGCGGATTTGCTTAATTATCGTCTGACGCGATTTACACGATCATCACATCGCCACGATGTATGATCCGAACGAATCAGATGATATAGAAGTATATATCTGGATCGTCGATGAGACCTTTAATTCTTTAGCCTGTGCTGACGCCTAGCTCAGCTGCTAACAGAACTATATCTAATCTAATTAGATTTATTATCGATCCAAATGGCTTCTATTGCTGCCTCAGCTGCAGCAATAATCCGCATTTGTTGTTAATTCGGCAACAGTTATCTTGCTCGGAAGATTTCCAGCTCACTGTCCCAGTGTTCAAACTTTATAGTACCGCAGTATTTACCGTTTTGGAAACTTGCAGCAGTGATCCCAGTCACTTCAAGTTCTCCATCTCCATAGTTTAAGACAACATCTTTAGTTCTCTCAGATACTAACAGATGTTCTTAATCTTCAATCCAGTGACTATCACTTGGATTGACCCGATTGTGACTCCATATGCTCAAAGCGTATGAGACACCAATACAAGTACATTTTAAATGTACAATTTCTCAGAGAGTGTTACCAACTCCAAATCTAGCCCAGTAGATCTTTATTCCTTGAATAAAGGTTGTTACTCCCCCAGAATTCTACGGAGAATTTCTATGAAAGCCAAGCTTTCACAATTGTTTTATGGGAATTTCATTGTCAGTGCCCTCTCCCTAACCTCCTTATATACACAAGAATTATTTCGTTTTGAGTCAAATCATAAACTATTATGATTATTTCAAAACGTCAGTTCCAAGAACCCTATGCTTGCTTCAATCCAAACATGGATTGAATAATCCGCAAACCTTGTTTGTCGGTTATACAAAATCGTCAGAATGTTGTAAACATTCTCCAAAAGGTTTCCTTTTCAGGAAAGCGATTTTGATTTATAACTGACATATTTCACAAATGAAATATACAGTTATCAACAAGCATCTTCAAAATGGATTTACCATGGCAACAGGTAAAAGGTTGAACCGTTATTAACACAATGTTGATAACGATACCTTTCCGTCAAAAGCCCAGCTTTGTACGTTGGTATGTTGCCTACCATGTATGTCTTCCTTGAAGACGTTAATGTACCATAGGCACAATGCCTCGTGGTACAACAACTAGTATCCAAAATAGTTGTTAAACATGGAATCCATTTTCGATTCATGGCACTTTGCCATAATAGGGAGTCGATACCTTGTATCACTACCTCATACGTAATCAGTTGGTGTACCTTAAAAGATTAAGATCTTTATGAGGTGAGATCAGAAACCCATACCCCAGGTTGTTTTCTGACTCTCTCTGATCTACGCGGTTTCTTGTGTATTTGAAGATTAATGGTATAGATTCATCATAGATGAACTATTTGTGTTCCATTATGGACCATTCGGACCTTGTGCCTAGAACAGTATTACTCCGATTTTCATCGAGTATCACTATCCTCCCACTGACCACTGCATATCGGTATTCCTCTCAGGAAAACCGCATGGTGAGCAACAATCACATTGTTCTCATGTGGATTTATAAGTACTATACTTATGTTTCCCTTAGGATAACCTATATTGGCACTAATCCAATTTGGGTTCTTAGTTTGGTATCATCCAAACTTTATGCCTGGCATACCCAAATTATCAGGAATGAGAAACCTCGTTTCTTTCCTGTTCACATCCTATATGATATCTGTCAAACAGATTAATATGGAACCTTATTCTAAATAAGTTTTGCACTGTTAATACATATCCTGTTTGAAGGAAATGATAGCTCAGAGCGACTCGTGATAAACCTTATCATGTCCAACAAAATTCGGTTTTTGTTCGGACACACCGTCTAACTGACGTGTCTCGTTTAATTGTGTCCTAGACAACAATACCATAAATAAGTCTCTATTGATCAAATCAATTTGAGCTATTATTTGTCATTTATATGTTTGAGATTTTATTATATTCAAAATATAAATTATGTTATTTACATCTAATGTATTTATCTCAGTATCATCTTTATATAATAAAACACTTTAGTGTTTTAGAATATAAAGGTTCACCCCGCATGGGTTAAACACTGATAAAGAGATATGTCTCTAGTCAAACTAGTTACATTATAACAGTTCCTAATTTAAGTACACACCCCAGGTTAGTTCCTAAACTTAGGTATCTACGGTCGAAACAGCGACTTTCGTCCCGTTTCCGATTCGCAGAGGAATCTCAGCTTGAAGTCAGTATCCTGCTCAAAGCAGATTCTGAATATCAATACATATATTTTATGTACCACACTAAGTATTTAAAATCTAATTTCAATACTAGCTGTGAACATAACTAAGACAAATATTTAAAGTTAGAGCCTCGCCCTTTCTTTAATTCCTTCGTGTCTTCCATATCCAAATGGTAGTCACTTTGGGATATGTCAATTATCCTTTTCAATATTTTAGGAACCTTAGGCCAAGCCTTGGGTTTTTAGAATATTGAAAGGATGTGCACCTCGTGCTACATGCCCAATTGCAAACTTTGACTTTACTCCACTGAATAGTCAATTAATTCTCCAAGAATTATAAATTGCAATTTTAATACTTCTTAAATCCAAAATTAGATTTATGACAAGTATATTAAATAAGCATTAAAGTCATCATCACAAAATCTTCCAAAGATTTTATGCTCTACTTATTTGCTTAATTTTGGGCTTAAGGTATAATAAGTTATTTTATCAAATAAAGTAACCTATTATTTATTCCCAATTTGAAAATTAAATCATTTAAAATATTTTAATCCTAGATTATATTTTAAATATCCAACTTTTCAATTTTATCTTGATTACAATAGTCCAACTATTTAATCAACGATTAGTGGTACTTTATATTATAATGATTATAATAGTCCAACTATATAATCAAATATAATCCAAATTAATTAACCTCAATTACATTGATTACTATAATCCAATTATAAAATCAACTGTAAACTGAAATTAATTAATTCAAATATATTGATTAATATAATCCAATTATATATAATCAAGTATAATACAGTCCAACTGTTTATTAAAACAACAATTTAAATATTAGTCTAACTAACATTTAATCTAATGACGAAATAAAAAAAATGAGCGTGTTTAGCGAGTATTCGAACGAATGTTGCAAATTCAATACTTGCCTCCCACTATTTTTCGTCGAGCCTCTAACCCTCTGTGAGTACTCGGGAAACCGTGTTTCCTAGTGGGCTAGGATCCCGTTAAATATCACACAATCTTGACTTTGGCCAACAAATTGTATGATAATTAACTAGGTAGATCTCGAAGATCAATTGGATCTCATCCAACTCCTAGATCCAGTAGGTGGACATCCAAGTCCCAAACATATATCTTATATATGCCTATACATCGAATGTATACCCTAACCTTTTTCCTCTGAATCAACTAGGCCTTGGCTTTGGCACAACAAACCTAATGATCCCAGTCAAGCGCGGACCCATTGACATGGAAGCTTCGTAATCAATGTCAATGGACAAGAAGTGGTCTTGACTTTGGCCAACAAACCACAACTTGGACACGACACCGATATGGAACAAAGCCTCGTGATTAAAACACATCTTTGATGGACAAGGGCTTGACTTTGGCCAACAACCCCTGCCAATCTCGGATCTTGAGTAAGAATCACTCAATGGAAGGAAAAACGCATGATATTTAACGAGGGTTTTTCGCGTGCAAATTGGCTACCAATTTAATTATCTTTGTTAAGGTCTCATCATCATACACCCTTAAGCATGCATTCTAAACACATAATAAAGCGAGTATGAAATAAAATAATAATGATATGCGGATGGATATTTTACATTGATCCTAGATCAAATCTCTCACTTTCTCTCTCCCGCTAGCACTTGTATTACTTCTACCCGTTACACTACACTTCTAAAGAAACCTCTTTACATGGAGGGGAATAGGTGAGAAGAGAATACAAAGAAATAGGAGATAAGGCTGGACACGCAGGTCCAATTTAATAAATCAAATTTATTACAATTTCCAAAATCGCCCAACCCGACTAATATCCATCCGATATACATTATTCAAACATCACAACCATGTATTCATACAAGCATGTTATCAATCAATCAATCAAATTAATTAATCTTGATTATTAGTGATCATCCAATGTTCAAACAAAGATTTGATTTTTGTTCGAGTCAAACTCGTATTGCAAACACGTACTCAAAGTACAATTTCTACGAATTAAATTAAATACATAATTAAATCCAATTTAATACGTATTTAATTCTAATTCATTATTTAATTCCAAATTAAATATTACACTTTATTAACGAACCTTTACGACTTAAATTCCAAATTTAATCGCAACGGGTCTCAAAGCCCGATTAACATCTAATGTTTTATTTAATTAAAGTCCAATGGGCTTTTAATTAATTTCTATAGGCGTGGACTTTTGGTCAACTCGGGTCAAACCGAACAACCAAAATCCAATCCGGGAGTTACCCCATAAGCCTTTAAATTAATTTTGGCCCATTAGGCCCAATTAAATAATTAAGGTCCATTAAGTCATAATTGGACCTTTTGGATTCGGTTTTGGGCCTAATTGGATCCAACCAATTTTGCCTAAACCCAACTTTGTTACAACAAAGCCCAAAAGCCCAATTACAACCCAACAAGCCCAATTTCCAAAATCAAGCCCAAATTAATTAACTTATAAAATTCCAAATTTCACAATTAATTAACCTAAGTGTAATACACAATCAATTACCCAATTAACATTTCTAAAATATCAATTAGCCTAATTAATCATGCACTTTAACAACCAAATAGTGTCCAACACAATTCAATTAAAATCAAACCCAATTAACATGCTTTCAAGTCTCGGCAATTAGGGGTTTTTCAATTCGATTCGGTTTCAATCCAATTGAGTCCACAATCAATTTCCCAAATCAATTCAATTCATCCAATGAATTAAAACAACAAAATCACAAAGAATTTCATGTTCTTTAAAATCGGCCAAGCCACTTTAAAAGGGAAAAATGTTCCAAATCAAAATTCAATCCAATTGAACTTCAAAACAACATTAACCAATTGTTTTAAGTCATCCAATGATCAAACAAAACAAAATTACCAAGACATTAGGTTCTTCCAATTTTCGGCCAAGCCTCCAATTTGGGGAAAATGAATCCAATCCAATTTCATGAAATTGACCACACACAATCTCAATTAAACATGTTCTAAGCATACTTAAACATCCAATGCAATTAAAACATGCTTAAACACATTTTACCAATTTCAAGTTTCATATTCAACCTAAGAATTGGGGAAAATTGATCTAATCCAATTTTCTTGAAATTGATCATGCACAACTTCAATTCAACCTCATTCAAGCATAATGCATCAAACAATTCAACCAAATCATGCCTAAATCGAGTTTACCCAAATTAAAGTTTTGACCAAAATTTGCAAATTGGGGAAAATCAATCCAATGATTTTTTTTGTCAAATTGATTACATATATCTCAAATTAGATCATATATAAGCATTCTTAACAATCAATTTGTCAGAATCAAGCCAAAATCAAAAAGCCCCAAATTTGCCAAGAACCCTAATTTCGGATTTTCATGCATCAATGGCTCTAGATACCATGTTGGAGTTTAATCAAGTCCACAAGATCACAAACAAGCATAAAAAACACATATGAACACATCAAAGGAGGTGGCGGAATCAACTCACATTGAATTCGGTTTTGATGGATGAAGAACAAGGTGCGTTTTTGAGCTCCCTCCAAGCTCGGCAATGGCTTCCTTGACAGTGGGGCTGCTCTCGGTTTTGGACTTCTTTGCATCTCCAAATCGGCCATGAGTGGTCTCCATGGAAGCTCAAAGCTTCAAGCTCCAAAATAATCCAAGCACATGAATTCGTTTCCCTATCACCTAAGTATGCTCAGGTGTGCTAGCACTTGATTTTTGCCACAAAAATCATTATCTTCTTCTCCATTTTCGGCAGAAAACAGAACAAGAAGGAGAGGAAAAACGGTCCAAGACCGAGAGAGAGATAGAAGGATTTTTGGCTCCATTTTTGCTAAAACCGTGAAGACCAAAAAGGAAGTGAGAGAGGGTCACATGAATCTAGTCTCAATTAGGCCAAAAACGTAACAGCAGGTCACGTGAATGGCACAAAGATTTGCCAAAAACCCGTGTACTATACACATTTCCAAGAGAGAGAAAATGATTTTTATATACATATATCTTTATTCCATTTACCAAGTAAATGAATAAAATATATATACACAAGTCCTATCAACTTTCAAACAATCACCTTTCTTTATATTCACATCATGTCACTTTAATAAAGTGACAACATGTCATATCACATCACTCAAAGTGACAATTGATTTGACGCATGATGTGACAAACGATTTGACGCTTGATGTGACTTGCGTGCCGCGCTCGAATTCGAAATGCGAATGCGCTCGCAATCACTCTCGGGCTCGGGTTCGCTAATTCCAAATTAACGAATTTTCCGTCGCGTCGTAATTAAATGATTACGCCTAGCGAATTCACTATTCACGTCGCTAACGAATTAATTCTAAATTAATTCGTTCGCCCGAATTAAAATCTAATTTTAATTCCGCGTCGAAATCCAATTTCGAATAATATATCGAATATATTATTTTATCGATTAATTCCAAATTAATCGTTCTCTCTCTTTAATTATATTTTTATCCCAGATAAAATATCTCCGCAATTAATCCCAGATTAATTTTCTCTCTCATCGAATTAATCCCAGATTAATTCTATCTCTCTCTTCTAATTAATCCCAGATTAATCAAAGTGCGAGTCATACGTCATCGGTGAATCTTCAGGAAGCGACCCATGAGATCTCCGGATATGTTGGCAGTAAATACGATCGTCGGACTGTCCGAACACGTAAGTACCTCGTACTACGTTTATATCGATTTACAAGACAAGGTTGGCTTCTAGCAAAGCGCCATGCCTACCCAATTCTCCAGAAATATTCTTACAGGAATATATAGATCTGTATCAAGCGTAGTATACCGTAGTATTGTGTATATCGGCCCAGTATCGGATAATCACGTGCTAGGGCTGGGGCTGGATAAGTGTCTGCCCCGTCCGAAACACATGTCGGATGTCTGGTAACATAGTCTCTATAATCGGATATACATGACCTGGTCACAATATCCCGATTGGTTGCGCAACACTCAAGAGCACTAGTACCGTATATCCTGCGTGACATCATCTCCAAATGACTGAAGTGACACTTCATCTTGACATCACACACCCAACACTACACTACGACTCTCTGATAAACCCAGAAGTGTGTACACAGAACCGGTTAAAGTCCCCTACCACCAAGACCAAAGTTTATCGATTATCGTAAGTATTAGCGATGCAAGTCTCAGGTTAAGACTATACACACCTACCTCGATTTCGGCCTCCCATAGACACATAGTCATAATACCAATGGGATTCCGAGGGGTCTATCCAGAGCGAAGCTGTTTCCCGTACCATCGGTGAAACACGACCTCCTATCGCACTTGCATAAGTATCCAATACTTATATATATGAGAACTATGCCGTTGTGCCCTCACAAACGCGCACAAGTGCAATACTAGCCTATTCCGCATTATCGATGTCCAGTCTCGATAATACTACGGCTAGGGATATTTAATGATTAAACCTTCGGGGACTGATACTGTCTCATATCATCTCTCAATCCAGGAACTAATCATAGGGACCTCTCTTCATTTATATATCTATGGTGATCTAATCACAAATGATGAGAGTGCAATTTCCTTGTCACATAGTTAATTTGCTACAACAACACAATGATCTGTGCAAATAGTGACGCTATGGGTCATATTGTCCAACACATGAGGCGTATCAAGGCGTCACTTGGCAATGAAAACTCAAGCTAAACCGGTTGTAGTCCTGACAGCTTTGGGCACGTTCAGGATGTTCTCTTTCACTTGATTTTGTCTAGTATCATATAAGATCGGCATAGATAAAATCCCATAACACCGACTACATCAGACACCCTCAACAGCTTTTCTTCGCATGATCTCTGGATGCTGCCATAGAAAGATACCCATAAACCGTACTGACATACGAGACCAAACGAAATATGTATCCAATACACATCACTTTACAAAGCCTTATTTCTAAGTTGGGATTTTCCTCCTCATGAAGCTATACTCTACATCAAATGCAGAATTTTAATCTAATCATTTTCTAAACAATTCAATTCTACCTAGGAAAGCATACTGAATTTAACCATTAAATTTCTGTTACGTTTCCGGTTAGCGTGGAATCAAAAAGTCAAGAAACATATAAATTACAAGCATTTGGGAACATTAAAATTGGATTAAATATCAAATATCAAGCATGGATAATGTAATGGATGAAGCATCAGACCTTGCTCTGATACCATTTTTGTTGGGGTTTCAGGCGAAGGGCGTAGTGGAAGCGCAGTTCGGGCGAAATCGTAATTTTAAATCTATTTCAATTTACCGAACAAATGATTCAATATCTAATATGAATAATTTATTCATACTTCACCTATAAAATTTCCGGCAATTGTTCCAACTCCCAAAACACATCCAATACATTCATAACACATTATTTTCATCACAAAATTTCCAGTTTATTCAGATCTGATCCAGAACCAAAAATTATGATTTTTCATGCTTTAAATCCAATTTTTCAAGATTAAATCAATTAATCAAAACACCAACTGAAGTCACCACATATGAATCACCCAAAACAATTCTAGGCATTACAAGAGTGGTCATAACACTCTAGAATGGCAAAATGTCATCAAATGAACAAATTGAATCAATATCACCATAATATCATCCAAAATCTACTTCACACATGCCAACACTTCCAAATCCATCCACCACAACCAAAAGCCCTAAATTTTACAAGCAAAGAAACCCTAGAACCATTCTAAGAAATCAAGAAATAAGAAACTAATTTCAAGCTTAGAGGGTTTTGAAGATTACCTTTAATACTCCAAATTTCCTAAAGTATTTTCTTGATTTTTCTTCACATTTTCCATGGATTTATCAAACAAATTTTGAAATCCTTTTTTTGTTTTGAAGAGTTTCGGCCATGGTGGAAGTTGGAAGAAGAAGAAAACAATTTTTCCTTTTTCAATTACAATAACCGACTTTCAAGGGGCCAAAATCTCAATTTTGGCAATTTAATCAAATTAAATAATAATTAACTTTATGATAACTAATCAAATTAGCACACGTAAAGTATAATTAAATCATGCGATATGTTCCAATAATAATTAAACAAATTTCATAATATTTATGGAAAAAGTTTAATTAATTAATTATTCAAATATTTAACAATTAAATATCCAAATAATTAATTAATATAATTATTATTATTTACGTATTTTTATTTACAGTAAATAACAAATACATATATTTATGGCATGTGTCAAATCTCATTTGACGAATAATTAATGTGTATCTAATCGTATTATGTATCAAATACAAATACACAATAATTACGATTGGCCAAAATCCCCTAATGCATGTGTTATCATTTAACCGACTAAACGATTCAAATTAACTCACTTAATTCGATGAAGTATTATGAATAATCCGTATTATTCATATCGGGTTTCCCAAGTGCTCAACGAGTATACTTTATATTGTGAGACTCTCTAAGTTTAGGTTTATCCAATACGAAATCCAATTTCGTGTCCATAATCCACCCACTCATGGATTATGACGACCACGAATAATCTCGCTAAACTATGCAAGTCGAGGTCATTGCATACGTACAATCTCTCTGTCACCGGATATCCATATTATAATTGGGATATATATGAGAACGTCAAATCCATTCGGTATAATATAGTTGACTTTCAATTTACGATCTCTAAATAACACTCAGAACTGATTTCTGAAGTTATACCACGACCATGGATTTACTAGATCGTAAACACGTGAGGATGTCTATGCCATGTACACAGGACTGACGGATCCTCTATTGATATGCACTGGATATCATGAGCATCAATCCACACCCAACGAACATGCGGGGGTCTTATCATGAATAGATCATTGATGTGACTGCCATCAAAGTGTGGAGGATAACTCAGATATCCTACTGTGGTATCTCGAGTCGAATGACCACTATGCTCGCTCAACTCGAGAAGATTCCTATTGACGTTGGTGTACCATCTATTAGGAAATCATCATTGAGTCGTTCAGTTTTTATCAAATAAACACCAACATGTTTATACGAGTCTCCCGAGACTCATGGTTCATTGGGCTAAACAATCGGACCAAGTCACGATATACGACCTGTACTGGTCTCAGCGGATTTTACTAACCGACTCGTGTTAGTATATCTTGACCATGAACTTTATTTAAGGATGCACATCTTATAGTGCGCTTCCCAATGTCAATTACAAACTACGTTGTAACTGCACACTAGATTGTAAATCTTACGGGCTTTGTCTAATATACACGTATCACTAAACCAGATTTAGTTTCGATCTAATCATATTCATATATCTAAACGTAATAAGATCTAATAATTGTATAAAAGACAAGGGTGCTACCAATAACTAAGTAATATTTGGGAAAAAAGAATTGTTCGTATTTTTGAATCGGACATAAATACGATCCGGATTGGCACTCTGAGCACTAACCCTAACAGAAAGAACAACAACCAGATTTACAGTAACAATGAGGACAAGTACAAAAAGGAAATGAACATTAGCAGGCCAAAAATGTCAACATCGATGTTAATAAAAGGGAATGCAGTTTAAGAACCAAGATGCATACAATTAAGCTTGAAATTGTAGCAGTTAAGGAGGACTACTAGAAACTACCCTGAAGCAATCTTTTTAGTATAAGCATCATTGGTAACAGTAACAGTAAGCTAAGAAACCCTAGGCGGTACCATAAGCACATGAAGTTTGGCAAGGAGAATATAGAGAATTAAATAGCAAAGTGATGAGAAAGAATATTAAGATCTAGTTGGACAAGTGAAGTAAATTGAGTATTGAGTACAAGTATGGAGACATCAATATTTTTAGTAAGAGTCAAAGGTACCAGCTATTAAGAACCTGATCAAGTCAAATGAATGTTGAGCACAGCTAGAGGTCCAGAAATGAGGGGGTTAAGAATACTCAGTGAAGATCTTATAAAGCAAGAACGAGGTTGTACCTTACAGTAAAGAACTTAAAGGATATTCACTGAAGCCACGAATTCTGAAGCAGTTTACCCAAGTATGGCAAAAGGTTCGAGGCATAAGTTAGATATTAAGAATGATGGATAACCTCATATGTTTACTAGTCAAAAAGTAAATGATCAACCGAGCAAAGGACTTCGTTGTTAAGTCATTTAGAAGCCCCGATGATACAGAATAGTTACAGCAAAGTAAGAGTTCAGACCAACAAGTTAGTGTACAGCTCTAATTATAACTTCTAAGTCATGACATTCTAGGTTCAGTATGATCGTCACATTATCATGTGGCATATTGGTAGCACTCGGAAATCATTAAGGAATGATATAATACAGTGGATAAAAAGAGATGGGTATTTAGTCAGTTTAAGTCTGTGATTTATAAGGATCTCATAAATTCTGTTATCTAAGATAAGATCCCAAGTTTAAAGGGGATTCGAGGACGAATCCTATTTAAGGGGGGAGAATTTGTAACGACCGGTGGTCTCTACTACTGTTGACTGTAGTACTGTTACATCACGGGACAAATGTTATGTAATATAAAATTATGTTAGAGCATATATACATTCATGGAACGACTTTATGGATAAACAGTAAATTCTTTGAAACTTCGATGCAAGATTCTATGATGTTCCACTTCGGACAGTGATGAGTGATATTTATATCACTATTTCCCACTCATTTAACCTAATATTTTGTATAGTTTCTTGATTTTTGTGAACGTTTTGATATGTTTTGTGTTATTTTGTAGATAAAATAAATTTTGGAAAGCATTGGAGGCAATTTGGGGCAAAAACGGACAAAAATGCGTCAACATGGATATTTTGGTCTTCTTCGCGTCGCGACGCCCAGACTTCCGCGTCGCGACGTCTAAAATACGCCGAACAGTACTAATGTGCGCCGGGTCAACATATCAGAATCTGAGAAAAGTTTGACTTTGCTAAAATGCGCCGTGACACGTGTCACCATCACAACCGACCTGCTAACGTGCGTCGTGCCACGTGTCAGCATCCTACGGTGCCGACAGTCATCATCGCCACGTGTCGCCTCGTCATCAGCCATGTCATCGGTCAAAAAGTCAACATCGCCATGTGTCACGCCACATCATCCGCCACGTCACAAGGTCAACCAAGTCAACTTGCCACGTCAGCATCAGCCAATCACAGCGTGACACGTGTCGCCACGTGTCGCAATCCTACGGTGCCGACAGTCTCTTTCCCACGTGTCGCCACGTCGTCGCCACGTCACCGCCACGTCAGCATCAATAATTGAGTATCCTATCCTTATCTGACACGTGGCGGATAAGAATCTCAGCAACCAATCAGAAGCCGCCACGTGTCACAATAATTGAACCCCAACCACTCTGCCACGTGTCACCTTATCATCTTATCCAGAATCTTCAACCAGCGAACCAGAGCGTGCCACGTTGAAAATCCGGCGTCGCGACGCTGAGGACCTGGCGTCGCGACGCTGGAACAAATTTTTCTATAAATTGAGCTCGAGATTTCAGAATTCAGTGCACCTTCCTCTCTCTTCAATTCCTTCTAAAGAGAGAGCTTCTCTCTCTAGATTCTTTAGTTTTTAGTTTTTTTTTTTTTTAGTTTTTAGTTTTGTAAATAATTTTAATTACTTTTTGTAATAATAGTAATTTAATTTTTACTTTTTACTTTTTACTTTTTACAGTTTTTACTATTCATGAGGAAGTAATTTCCCAGCTAGGGTGAAAGGTAATTCTTTTACTGTTACTATTTAGATTAATCTCCCTTAAAAATAATATATTCACTATTTAAAATATTGACTTAAAAAAGGATACCGCCAGATTGGTCGGTTGGCAATTTAATTTTGGTTCCGCCTTATGGCTGGTTGGACTTAATTTGACTTAATCAGGATACCGCCTATATGGTCGGTTGGTATTATTATCACAAGTTTATATATTATTTTATGGGAGATATCTAAATTAGTAGTAGTAAAAGTAATTCCTTTTACCTTAGCATTTTATTTTATTTTACTTTTCAGTTTTACTTTATGTCTTTTACTTTTCAGTATTTTTACTTTATGTCTTTTACTTTTAAGTTGTTACTAGCCCTAGTTATGTGTTAGTTATCTGGGGTTGTGATGAATTCTAATATCACCGGTTTATAAGGGGTTATTTTATAGTTTGGGTAATTTAAAGGTTTACTTATTAAGTCTTAAGCTTAATGCTTCTTGTTGTCTGATCACCAATAAGATTGATGTGGTAAATCTAAAATGAACTAGACATAGAGATTTTAGGTTTCAGCCTTAGACTTAATAGCCCACGATCTTCCTTGAGGATAGATAACCCTTTAATAGATTTCCTTACAGGATAGGAATATACCTGTCGGGCGGGGGTAGCCATAATTGGAACTTAAACTTAATGAATCCAGATAATTTGGTTGACATAGACATATGGTTCAATTGGGTTAAACTGGGTATTTGCGTCTGACCATCGACAGAGGCTTTTGCATAATTTAGTGTTACAGGTTAGTAAACTGATTTATTACACAAACATAAAATAACCACTTCATCTTTTAAATGATATTAGAATGATTCACGACCCTAGATCTTTGTGTCTTTTGTTATTTTCCTTAGTATTTTCTTTTGTCTTTTTATTTATTTATTTATTTTTTAAAACCACTTTCAACCAATCAAACAATCATTCTCTTCTTCATTTAATTAGATATCTATAAATAAATAGATTCAATAATATAACAACAGTAGGAATTAAGTCCTCGTGGGATCGATATTTTTATACTACTTGAACGATACGTGCGCTTGCGTTATACGTGTGTGTTTACGCCGGTCAAGTTTTTGGCGCCGTTGCCGGGGACTTATATTTCTTGAGTTGTTAATTTTGAAACTATCTAATTTACTTATATCTAATTTTCTTTCTTTTATTTTGTAATTTTATTTCTTTTGTTTTCAGGTGATTAAAAAATGGAACATTATTGGGAGATTGAAAAATCACGAACTTTACAAGAGGATACACCCCAAATCTGGGAGCAACAGTCCGGTTTTCTGAGGCCTGTTGTTGAGCCCAATGACTATCACTGGATGACAGAACCAAGTAATACTACTTTTGCTCAACAGAACTCAATGTGGAGATGTGACATATGTAATGGTAACCACCCAAGCGATTATTGCGAGTACAACTACAATTCAGGGTGGCAGAACTATCAGAATCCTTCATGGTATGATGAGCCAACATATTTCACAGAACCATCACATTTTCCATCTTATCCACCATCTTCCTTCGATCCTTATCAAGAACCAGAACCATCCGAGGAAGATCAATTAATTCACATGTTCAAAGAACAGGAAGCTCGATTCGATGCACAAATTCAGAGTAACGCAGAATCCATGCAGAGAATGACAGATCAGATCAGACAATTAATAGAAAACCAGAACATCATACCTCAAGAACCAGTTTCAGATGACACTGATGAAGCCTTCGAGAACCCAGAAATCCACAATGACACCTTAACAGAGGAGGAGGCTGAGCAGTATCAACAACCAGAGGTATCAGTTCAGGAACCCGAACCGGCAAAGTCTCGATTTGATTTCTATTATTCAGATTCTGACGAGGATGAAACTAAGCTGTTTGTACCAACTGCATCAAAAATTGAGGATGGAATTCTGTATCCTCAAAATGAAGATCTTGGAGATTCCATTGCACAAATGTTTGATGAAGATCTACCTGAGCTAATCATTTCAACCAGATCAGAGGATGAAGACCTAAAATCTAACATTTCTTTTCAGGTTGAAAATTTTGAAACATGTATTTCACAGATGACAGA
The DNA here is from genome assembly GCA_019454045.1 of Zanthoxylum bungeanum. Taxonomy (NCBI): domain Eukaryota; kingdom Viridiplantae; phylum Streptophyta; class Magnoliopsida; order Sapindales; family Rutaceae; genus Zanthoxylum; species Zanthoxylum bungeanum. Next base: position 51,782 of record SKCR01044543.1, on the reverse strand, counting down.
TGAAGAACTGAATATGGAAATTTTAAAATACATCTGTGAAGAAAAGGTGGAGCAAGAAGCAGAGCAAATAGAAGAGCAAATGTCTGACCTTATTAAAGATCCAGAGCATTCAGGAAAAACATCGCTGTTTTGGGGAGTACTGATCAAAGAAATCACCCAGAAGCTTGAAAGAATGGAATTTCCATTCCAAGTCAAGCACCATACGAGACCTCCTAATTTTATTCTTTCTTTGCAGGAACTATTGGAGCGACAAAGATTAAAAAGGTGGCACGATCATTGAATAAGACAAAATTCTTTTTACCACTTTACCGTTGGAAGAGACCCTTCAAAAGCAACGCTCACGGGATTGTCTTTGATAGGACATCCAAAACGACATTGAAACCTCCTTAATAGATGAATTTCAGTCACGTCTGGCTGAAGACGAAAAATTTAGCGCTAGCAGGGAGGCAACCCATGCAATTTTTTGTAATTTGTTTTCATATTTTGTGTGAACTTTTTAATTTTGTGTGAGTTTTGCAGGAAAAATTTAAAATGGAATTTATCAGGACAAAGCAAGCCAGTACAAGCGGGATTTTTACAAAATAAAAATTTGACAAAATCACGAAGATACAAAGTTGATCCAGAAAAGACGGCCGAGTAAGAAGTCTTATGGATTTATCTGTCGCAAGACATGGTTTTGCCAAAAAATAAAAAAAAAAAAAAAAAAAAATTCAGCGTCGCGACGCTGACTCGAAATCAGAGACACAAAACAGGGTGCTGGCAGTATCTCCTTTCACTCTTCATCTTCTTCATCTTCAACCACCACCACGATCCATCACAGCCACTTCAACCACAACCAAAACCGAGATCCACCAGCCGCATCAACAACCACCGCAAGCCAACCCACCGAGAGCCATCCTTGCCGTGAGCAAATCTTCGCCAGCCGAGATCCACACCGCACATCGCCAAACCAACCGTCCAGCCACCGTGAGATCGCCAAAATCCACGACCGAGCTGAACTGAAACCATTACCACCCTTGCCGTGACCGAGCCTTCCTTCGCCGAGTCAAAACCAAGCCATCATCACTGCCGTTCAGCCACCCCACCAGAAACCCAAGACGAGATCTACCAGAAACCAGAAACCCACCTTTGCCGAGCCAGATCTGCCGTGAACCTCACCACCGAGAGACAACCAACACCCAAACCGAGAACCAATAGAAGCCGAGACCACCACTGCCAGCAACTGATTCGGCCAAGTCACAAACCGAGCAACACAACACCAGAAAACTGAACCAAGCCACCGCCATGAAACCAAACCGAGAGTCACCAGAACCGAGCCACCTAGACCCAACCCACACCAAGTCACAACCAATCCGTATCCTCACTGCCATAATCAAAACTAATTTTACGGTAATGATTTGATAAAAATTTGATTTGGTAATTGGGTAAACTGAAAAAAGAATTGAATTGTGATTTGGTTGATTATGACTGTGGATTGGATTACGAAGTGTTGGATTGTTGGTAGTTTGATTCGTAGTCGTGGGGGCAAAGAGTTGAATTGGAGTATTTGTGGCATTTGATAGATTTAGGTTGTGTGATAAAAATTTGAATGAGTTTGTGGTTGATTTTGTTGAAATTGGAGGATTGTGAATTTGGAAGTTTAGCGGTGAATAACTGGCTGAATTCTGAGTTTAGAAATTGCCAGATCGATGGAATTTTGTAGAATTGGGGGCGAAGTTTGACATTGTGGTGATTTTTGAAGTGTTAGTTTTAGGATGAATTTGGGGAAATTTTGAGTTTTTAGAGGAGACTCTGTCGAAATTTTCACTAAAAAAAAAGATCAATTATCGATCGTGGTAAAAAAACGTAAATAAATTGAACATAAATTTTTCCTATCGGTAATTTTTCCCTGTAAAATTTCAGCTGACCAGGTATTATCTTCTAAACTCTTTTGTGTATACATAGTGTGAACTTTTTAATTTTGTGTGTTATTTTTGTAGGGAAAAGCACAACGAAGCATTTTAATACAGAAGGAATTATGTTTGACAATCAAAACGAAGAGAGCTAATTCATTTGTGATGGCTGAGTAAAGAATTAAGTCTTGAGACACATCCTAATGAATTTATACCAAACGAATGGCGTATTGCATACACAATTCCGTTGCCTTAATTATTGATTTGATTCACTTTTCTGTTGTAATTATCTTTATTTTCGTAGACAGGATCCAGACTTTTTGACCTTTCACGATTTCTTTTGTTGTTTAGCTAACAATTGTCATTTGGCAGATACTAGTGCAATTATTACTCAACCATTTCCAGGTCTATAAATTCAGCACTGCATTTTCTCTTCAACCCATTCAGAGATACACATCTAAATAAGAGAGAGAAAATGGAAGCAACTTCACAGCAGCGAATCAAGCGAATTTGTGTTTTATTGTGGATCCAATTCTGGTAATAAACCAGAATTCATCGAGGCTGCGAAGGAATTGGGGCGAGTCATAGCGGAGCGAAATATGCACCTGGTATATGGCGGTGGCAATCTTGGATTGATGGGGAAGTATTTCAAAAGCTGTTCAGGATGGTGGCGGTCATGTTTTGGGAATCATTCCAAAACCTTTGGCGGACGAACACTTAATCGGACAAACAAATGGAGATGAACGCATCGTATCTGGAATGCCCGAACAAATTCATGAAATGATCAATACTGCAGATGCGTTTATTGCGTTACTAGGAGGGCTTGGGACGTTTGAGGAAATGTTTACAGTAGCATCATTGGCGCACTTAAATATTCATCGGAAGCCCATTGGGTTACTTAACATTGTGCATTTCTTCGATTTTCTGTTTGTATTTCTTGCAGAAGCCAAAAGACATGAGTTCGTCACGAAATCAGTACATGATATCTTCCTGACATCTTTATTCTCTTTTATCTTGTCTTTTTGCTTTTGTGTGCATTAGTTTTAACTAACTTTTTACTTTTGTAAAATGTTTGTGGGTATCATTGCTGTAAGCCCTCACGAGACTACAACTCGTCCACTAGGGACACCTAGGGGTTTAAAGGCTTGTTGCATACGCTAAATGCAATCGTGATCCCTATGAAAGTGGCTTAGTTAAATTATTTTTGTTATTTTACTCTATGTTTTGCTCGAGGACTAGCAAAATGTTAGGTTTGGGGTGTGATGAGTGATATTTATATCACTATTTTCCACTCATTTAACCTAATATTTTGTATAGTTTCTTGAGTTTTGTGAACGTTTTGATATGTTTTGTGTTATTTTGTAGATAAAATAAATTTTGGAAAGCATTGGAGGCAATTTGGGGCAAAAACGGACAAAAATGCGTCAACAGGGATATTTTGGTCTTATTCGCGTCGCGACGCCCAGACTTCCGCGTCGCGACGTCTAAAATACGCCGAACAGTGCTAACGTGCGCCGGGTCAACAAATCAGAATCTGAGAAAAGTTTGACTTTGCTAAAATGCGCCGTGACACGTGTCACCATCACAGCCGACCTGCTAACGTGCGCCGTGCCACGTGTCAGCATCCTACGGTGCCGACAGTCATCATCGCCACGTGTCGCCTCGTCATCAGCCATGTCATCGGTCAAAAAGTCAACATCGCCATGTGTCACGCCACATCATCCGCCACGTCACAAGGTCAACCAAGTCAACTTGCCACGTCAGCATCAGCCAATCACAGCGTGACACGTGTCGCCACGTGTCGCAATCCTACGGTGCCGACAGTCTCTTTCCCACGTGTCGCCACGTCGTCGCCACGTCACCGCCACGTCACCGCCATGTCAGCATCAATAATTGAGTATCCTATCCTTATCTGACACGTGGCGGATAAGAATCTCAGCAACCAATCAGAAGCCGCCACGTGTCACAATAATTGAACCCCAACCACTCTGCCACGTGTCACCTTATCATCTTATCCAGAATCTTCAAACCAGCGAACCAGAGCGTGCCACGTCGACAAATCCGGCGTCGCGACGCTGAGGACCTGGCGTCGCGACGCTGGAACCAAATTTTTCTATAAATTGAGCTCGAGATTTCAGAATTCAGTGCACCTTCCTCTCTCTTCAATTCCTTCTAAAGAGAGAGCTTCTCTCTCTAGATTCTTTAGTTTTTAGTTTTTTTTTTTTTAGTTTTTAGTTTTGTAAATAATTTTAATTACTTTTTGTAATAATAGTAATTTAATTTTTACTTTTTACTTTTTACTTTTTACAGTTTTTACTATTCATGAGGAAGTAATTTCCCAGCTAGGGTGAAAGGTAATTCTTTTACTGTTACTATTTAGATTATCTCCCTTAAAAATAATATATTCACTATTTAAAATATTGACTTAAAAAAGGATACCGCCAGATTGGTCGGTTGGCAATTTAATTTTGGTTCCGCCTTTATGGCTGGTTGGACTAATTTGACTTAATCAGGATACCGCCTATATGGTCGGTTGGTATTATTATCACAAGTTATATATTATTTTATGGGAGATATCTAAATTAGTAGTAGTAAAAGTAATTCCTTTTACCTTAGCATTTTATTTTATTTTACTTTTCAGTTTTACTTTATGTCTTTTACTTTTCAGTATTTTTACTTTATGTCTTTTACTTTTAAGTTGTTACTAGCCCTAGTTATGTGTTAGTTATCTGGGGTTGTGATGAATTCTAATATCACCGGTTTATAAGGGGTATTTTATAGTTTGGGTAATTTAAAGGTTTACTTATTAAGTCTTAAGCTTAATGCTTCTTGTTGTCTGATCACCAATAAGATTGATGTGGTAAATCTAAAATGAACTAGACATAGAGATTTTAGGTTTCAGCCTTAGACTTAATAGCCCACGATCTTCTTGAGGATAGATAACCCTTTAATAGATTTCCTTACAGGATAGGAATATACCTGTCGGGCGGGGGTAGCCATAATTGGAACTTAAACTTAATGAATCCAGATAATTTGGTTGACATAGACATATGGTTCAATGGGGTTAAACTGGGTATTTGCGTCTGACCATCGACATAGGCTTTTGCATAATTTAGTGTTACAGGTTAGTAAACTGATTTATTACACAAACATAAAATAACCACTTCATCTTTTAAATGATATTAGAATGATTCACGACCCTAGATCTTTGTGTCTTTTTTGTTATTTTCCTTAGTATTTTCTTTTGTCTTTTATTTTATTTATTATTTTTTTAAAACCACTTTCAACCAATCAAACAATCATTCTCTTCTTCATTTAATTAGATATCTGTAAATAAATAGATTCAATAATTAATAACAACAGTAGGATGAAGTCCTCGTGGGATCGATATTTTTATACTACTTGAACGATACGTGCGCTTGCGTTATACGTGTGTGTTTACGCCGGTCAGACAGCTCATGGTATTGAGCCGTAACTTTCTTATATGAACTCTAATTTCTATGAATTTTTATATCATCGAAAATCTGAGATCGAGACCTACAACATGCGCGTTGAACGGTTTTCCAAATTCAAAATAGAAACGAGTTAAAAATGCATATCAAAATTTCAGATGAATAGTACCCGAGGGCATTCTAGTAAATTCTACAAGTTTCTTGAAAATTCTATATTTTTCTTATTTTTTTTAAATGGCCAAGTATATAAGGGAACTATTCATGAATCCTTAATAATCAAAGAAATAAAGAGACGTGAATGAGAAAGAGAATAAGGAGAAGAAGAAGAAGAAAGAGAGAAGAGGACATAAAAAGAAAAAAGAAACAAAGAATGGAAGAGCTTGGCAACCATTTGAGGCTTTGGAAGTGTTGGGAATCAAAAGAAAGAAGGAAATGAGACTTGATCCCAATTGCTATATTTTGAGTTTTTAAGTTTTGATGATTATAGTTGTTGATTAACTTGGATGTGATGATGAATGAATGATTGTGGTGCTAAGAAAATGGTGATTGGGGAAAAACCCAAACTTGTTCAACTTTGGGTAGAATTAAGTGGAGTTAATAGAATGGATATAAGTTGATGTTAGTAGTATTGTGGATGTTAATTTGAAGCTAAATGGAATGGTTTATGTAATAAAAATTGATATAGAAGTCTTAAGAAGGAATTTGGGGAGAAATAGGGTTGAGAAAGCAAATGTAGAAACCTGAAAATTAGGTTCGTGTCGCGACGTAAAAGGGTTTAACGTCGTGATGCGTAGTGGAAAATTTAGGGCAGTTTCTGGATTATTTACGTCGCGATGCGTAACATCTTGCGTCGCAACGCGAGATCAAACATCAGGTTCGCATCGTTACACCAAAGGGTTTAGAGTCGTGACGCGTAATGGAAAATTTTAAGCCGATTTTGGAACATTTGCATCGCGACGCACAACAGTTTGTGTCGCAACGCAAGATCAAAAAATTTCCCCAAACAGTTTTTAATTCATTCCAGTTTCACCCCAGCGTGTTAGAGGCCACCCTAAGAGTCTCATATCAACCTGTATGTATATATTACATCATGATATGCCTCAGAGTGATAGTCCTTTTTTAAATAGGAAAATTTAGCTTATTCTAATCCATTTATTCTTAGTCCATTTTATAATCGAAACTATCGATGATATATCATCGTAGGAACCACCAGTTTCACCAGCGAAGTGAAGAAAGACTAGCGGAACTCCAAAACAGTGAGTTTTCACTACCTTTTTAAATTGACATTCATTTTGTTATATTTATTTCAGACTTACTTTTGCGCTTTAGGGCGTTAGATTATTTTTATTGCAGTCATTTCATAAAAGTTTATGATTTAAGTTGTATTTGAGAATGAAAAATTTTCAGTATATGATTTATGTTTTTTTAGGCATGGGGAAAAATCCACCTCAGTATGTAACTTGTACAAACATAGAATTGACGGACAGCACATATGTACATGTAGAGGACTGTGGGGACGGCGATACGTAACGCCTCCAGATCAAAATTCAGGACTAGAGATGACAGATGCCTCTAGATCCTAATTTCAGAACTTGAAGGGTAGCATAGATCCGCACCCACAGTTCTAGTTCAGTGGCTTAGGGGACGACGATACGTAACGCCATAAGACCACCAGTTTCAGGGACAGTAGCGACATGCTTTGGGGGACGGCGATACGTAACGCCCCAAGGACATGGATTTGCACTTCTGGCTCTAGTTAGGCGTATTGGGGGACGACGCTACGTAACGCCCCCATACGTCAAGTTTTCAGAGACAGATCAGTTTTCAGAGATAAGATTTTAGAAAATTGTTTTTAGAAAAATGGACATTTCAGAAATAGTTTTCAGAATAGATCTCTCATATATAAGTTTACAAAACCAGATTTTCAAAAGCAGATTTCAGAAAGACAAGTTTTATAAAAGAGATTTCAGACAAGGTTTTCAGAAAAAGAGTTTTTATATAAAGTTATTTCTGGAACTTAGTTTTAGAATCAAATGTTCTTACATCAGCATTTCTGTTTTCATCTACTCACTTAGATCGTACAAAGATCTAAACCCCCACTCCCAGTTTCATTGTTTTGCTGGTATTCTCGGAGGACGAGCTCAGAAGGACGGATATTGATACAGTCACTAGGGTATGGAGTCCACCGTTCAAGTCAGAAAGAATAAGAGTCCAGTCAGAGTCAAGTAAAAGTTATGTATTAGTCTTTGATGTTGAGGTAGTCATTGTAAAAATGTGATATTAAGTTTTCAGTAATAGATGTTGAGTTGTATGTTATGTTATTAAGCTTGGGCTACGGTCCCATACTTATGGTATTTTAATAGAGAAAAGATTATTAGTAATTGTTTATGGTTGAAGAGTCAGAGGCTCAAGGGAATGGTACAGTCTGTTCCCTGCCAGTGACATCTCCCGGATCAGGGATGTTACAGATAAAATATTTCACTCTGGTCATGAATGATGTAACTGGTGAGAAGAATAATGTCTACAATTATTGTGGAACAATTCACAAACATACCAATGGGTATGGAGCAATGACGGGTCATATGAGTACTCATAAAACTGATTTTAAGATGGATACAACACAAACACAAATTACAAGGTTTTCTGTTTCCGGTCCAGGTTCTTCTTATTCTACTAAATTATTTAAATATAATGAATCTCAATGGAAAGATAATCTAACTAAATTTATTGCCATGAAACATTTAGGTTTTACTTTTTGTGAAAAAAATATCTTTTAATGATTTAATACATGAAAATTTGAATCATGATGCATGTAAACTTACTATGATGACATGTAAAAGAAAAATGATGGAATTATATCGAAAATGTCAAAATAATTTAAGGGAATTATTTTTTAAACTTAAAGGTCGTGTTTCAATTTGTAGTGATATATTGAGTGACCGTTGGCAGTCATATTCATACATGGGTATGACATGTTATTGCATTGATGATTCATGGTTTATTCAAAAATGAATTATTGCATTTCTACTTTTTAATGATGCACACACTGCACATAATATTTATATAATGATTAGTAATATTTTACAACAATATGGATTAGAGCAAAAAAATTTAACTATTGGATTTGATAATACATCGGCTAATACTGCATCAATTAATGAACTTAAAGGTATTTGTCAACCAGATATGGGAGGTAAATTTTTCCATGTTCGATGTGCATTTCATATTTTGAATTTATGTGTACAAGATGGTTTGAAATTTTTAAACTCTCATATTGCACCTATTAAAAAAACAATTAATTTAATTTGGTCATATTCTAAAATTAGAAGAGAATGATGTACTTTTTGTAAGCAAAATGGTGTTTGAAAAACTTCGTCCATGATGTTCCAACTTGTTGAAATTCTACTTATTTTTTACTAAATGAAAGTTTTGAATTTCATTTGTTGCTCACTATCGATACGATGTAGTTTTATAGCCTAGTCATTGGGAAGTTTGATCAAAAGTTTTAAGGATTCTAAAAGTTTTTAATGATGTTACGAATATGTTAAGTGGTGTTTATTATCCAACTTCAAATATTTTTCTCCTTACAAGTGTTGATATTGTAGGGGTATTAGCCGAACCTAATAATAGCAACGAATTTGATGATATTTTTGATGATCCTCACATGAATTTGATGATCCTAACAATGTTTTTGACGATCCTTCAAATGCAATTAAAAATTTGGTTGCATCAATGAGGATAAAATGACTTAATTATTACATAGACATACCATTACTTTATTTTGTTGCTTTTGTTTTGGATCTAAGGTTTAAACTTGAAGATTTGGAAAATATTTTACAGAATTACAATGCTTTATTAGGTAAAAGAACTATGATTCTTTCTTCAATTATTGATAATGTTAGGAGAACTTTACTTGATTTATAAAATGATTATGTTAGTAAATATAATATTCAAATCATACTACACAATCCATGAATGCACCAACTGATAATATTCAAATTACAATGGAGGTTTTAGCGACAAATGTCTCAACTGAATCTTTAGAACGTACATTTAGTATGGGCGACAATATTCTTGATGACAGAAGATAAAGGTTGGAATCGGAGACGTTAGAATCTCAAACGTATCTTGACGATTGGTGTAGGGTGTAATATCCCGAGTTTTCGGTACAATGCGAGAATATGCCCGAATTAAAGTTAAGGATTTGGAATAGGATGATAATCAAAAATCAGAGTTTATGTGTTGAGAAATAGGTTAGAATATATTAAAGTGAAGATTAATCGCATTGGAAAACGTGTGATTTCGAGAATCGGTTATGCGATTTTTATTTATATTATTTTCCGCGTGAAAGTTTTTTGTTGTAACTATAAAACTAGAAAACAAACCCTGATTGAGCTGATTCCTGAACTATCGGACTCATTTTTCCGAGACGAACAACTTTCATGTTGAACACTTTTCAAAATTTGCATCAGAAGGGCTTAAAAACATGAATATTCGAGAAAGCTCCATGACAGCGACTTGATTATAATTTCGCGGGGCCAGACTGTAAATTTCAGAAACTTAACTATAAATATCCCATAGTTTCAGCATTTTACGAAATTGGCAAAAAATTTTAAAACACACACACGACTCCCGCGTCCCCAATATCACGTTCTTGACTTCTCTGTTGCACCGGGTGCTTGCCGCCCGGCGCGATAGGACAGAGGGGTGTGTCGGCCACCCCTCCACCTTGTGGTGGCTGGCGGCAGCCTCGGATCACCGTCGAACGGCAAGAAAAGAGAGGATAACATGCGAGCATGGGTTTATAGATCCTAGCTCATTGCTTAGTTTCACGACCCGAGCCACCCGCCAAATCGAAGCTCTATGAGAGTACTACAAGATAGTAGTGACGATTTTTCTGATCCGTGGTCAGTTGCACGTGAAACGAGATAGGAGGATTCGGATAAATAGTGACCCATGATGAACAATATCTCCGATCGGAATTTCATCATTTCCAACGCATTCGTGGGATCGTTTGGAGTCCATTTATGGCATCGAAATCTCGGTAAGACCTCCTGGTAAAAATCCATAAATTTCAAGTTTTTGTTAAATGTTCGGATGCATCCAGTAGTATCGTAGAGTAACGTAATGATATAAAATGAATTGTTTGAGTTTTAGTATATGGAATATGTGCATTTGGTAGAATCCGGGTGAAAATGAAACGAGTTTGATCGATCCGATATAATATGTTAGTTTTTGATAAAAGTGGGCTTCTGCATATAATGATGTGTTTTGATTTTAACGATAATTATGAGTTATATATGATATTACGAACATGTTTGGATAAGTCCGGGTAGGTTTGTAGGGTTCGGGACCATTCCATAGAGTTTGCGGAAATATTTTGGGAAGATTTTCCAAAAACACATAAACTGATAATTTAAGTTAACTGATGACTTGAGTTAGTTTATAATGATGTTTTAAGACTACTGTAACTGAAAGTGTTGAAAAAATACTTGATTTGGTTGTTCCAGAAAGATCTAGGATTTTATCGTAGTTTAGTCGAGAACTCCCTAAATCGTGATTCTGACGGTATTTCGTCATTTGTGTTGACAGATTTGACTTGGACCTGAAGTGCTCGCGAAGCCAGGTAAGTAACACATGCGATGAATATTTGAATGTTGATTTATGCCTATATAAATATGATTGAAGTGTTTAGGTTAAGACGAGAATGGATAAGAGATGGTATTGAGAAAGAAGTCTGAGACTATTTATAGTTACATAATTGACCACCACAAGTATGAATTTTTGGTTATTGCCATGCTATAAAGTGAAGTAATTGACAAGCTCAATGTCTATATGCATGTTTTTATGTATGTAACTGTATGAATGGGTAATGGTACGTATATGTAAATGAAAAAGTATATGTATAAATATTGGTACACGTATTTGTATTTGTATGTGATGATAAGCTATGAATAATATAAGTATGTAAGATAGGTAAATGAAATAAATCATGATGTATCTGTACATGTAGGTGTTTGTTTGATCGATAAGTAAAGGATATTAGGACAGTAAAAGGCTATGATATCGAATATTTGAAATAATGGGTATATTCATATGTTTGATGTATATGCGTATGTGTATGATGATTCAGATGGTTAGCAATGTTCGACATGTATGTGTTTGTGTATGTGAGATCGTGTGATGAGTTTGTGTCCCATGATTTGTGTGCATGTGTGTGGATGTTTAATTGGTTGATGTTCTTGTGATATAGTAGTCGAGCTGGTTCGGAATTCGTTCAGATGGAATTCATCCCATACTTATTCTAAAATAGGTAATGAGTCTCGTCCGAGCATTGTGTGTGTAAACCAGACATATTTATGTATTGTTGAATGATGTGAACTTTGATATGTCGACTGTTATGCGTGCTTTGTGGTTGCTTGCATAATGACTGTGAATATGTTTGAGTGTATGTATGTGTTTGATAGAACTCATGATATGTATAGATCATGTATGCTTATGCAAGATGAATGGATGATTTGAAACCGATGTGAATATTCGAGGTTATGAAGCGTGTTTGTTAAATTCTATTGGTATGTTGTTCAAGTATATGTGTAAGAATAATGAAATTGTATTTGTATGTATATAAGAGAAGTGTGCCACGTTATGTGTGAATGCAAATGAACCCCAAATGTTAAGCTATTATAAGGTTATCGTGAATAAAGAAGGGTAAATAAAGATTATTTTGGTATTGAAGATAGTCTGTAACCGAATAGAAGAAAGTAAGTTTTAAATAGAAGAAAGTGTGTTTTGATTTGAAGGAAGTATGTTGGTTTTATCGATTTGATGATATTTCCAAGATGCTTAATCATAATAAAACATGATAAATCTGACTCCACATCTTATATCATGGAAATGGATTCGATGTAAAATGACTTGTTCTGTGATGTTTGGAATGATACTTCGTGAGATTCAAATATTTGGCTAGTAAATTGGGATATATGAGATTTGTAATGGTAAATTGTAAAGTTTAATAAAAATTGATAAATCTAAACTTGTAATAATTTAGTAATTCTGATAAACTGCTGAGGTGTTAGATTTGTTTGTTGTTGTATATGTTTGGCTTGTTTGTTGTGATACTAGCATGGTTACTTACTGATTTTTTTTAAAACTCACACAAAACCAGTTTGTTAGTTTTGCAGGTTGACTTTCAAATTGGTCAACCATGACAGCTTTGGAAGTCATGCTCGAGACGCGGATCACCCAAGCGGCAATTGTTGGGGTTTTATTAGGGCTAAAGCGGAAGAACCACGGTTCGAGCAAAATTGTAGTTTAAAATTTTTAAACTTACGAATAAATTATTCAATATCCAATATTAATAATTCATTCATATTTTACCTAAACATATTTATTCGATATCATATAACGACATAAATAATATAGAAACACCACGAAACTTTTGCGAAAATATTTTTCGCAAAATAGCATAAAATGCGTTTCCGATTGAACCGACCAACCAATGCACATGGATACTGCCCAGGTTTGCCCCAAAAATTTTTGGACACTTTTTGGACTGCCCGAAAAGTGACCAGTTCACTATTTGGGCAGCCGTTACCCGGTAACACCGTTTTTCACCGTTTTCACGTATTTTCACTCCGAAATAATTTCCGATAATTATTTTTCTTGGACAATTAAAATAAAATTATTTATTTTAATTACCCAATACTTAAAAACTGAAATTTTACCCAAGAAATCATATTTCTTGAAAATTACCATTTGACCCATAAACTTTGTATTTTATTCATTTTAGTCCTCAAATTATCAAATACAATTTTGGATGATTCCAAATCAGTTCTAAAATTATTTTCAAAATTTCCAACACATCAAAATACAAATTGTAACAAAATCCCCACTAAAATACAAAATTGCCGAGAGCCCATTAAGGTTTTCCAATTTTACAATTTAGTCTAATCTTGTTCAAAACAAGTCAAGATCAAATCCAATCAATCCCAAATTTGATATGCATAATATACACACCATAATATATCACATATATAAAAATCCCTAAAATTGGAATAGGTTAAGAACCCTAATTTCACAAATTATTTTAATTGATCAATTTACACTAAATTGAATAAATTCAATACTTTAATCAATTCTTTATCACACAAAAAAGTCTCACAACTTGAAATAACTCAACAACAATTCTAGGTCATAAATGAGAGGCATTAAGACTCTAGAATGACAACTTGATTACTAATTAATCTAAAGAATGCTTAATAACCAATTATAAGCATAATTTGTTAATAAACATGCAAACATCTTTCCAACAAGTCTCAAACCAATTTAATTACATACTTAAAGAGTAGAGAAAATTCTAAACAACACATGTTGAATCTTAGGAACATGGAAATATTTTTCTAGTTGAAAAATATTGGAAAATACTTACAAAATCAAATTTTCCATAAGCTTTTTTCCTTTGTTCTTCAAGTTTTTTCTCTCAAACTTTACTTGTAATTTTATTTGGTAACTTGTGTTTTTTGAAAAAAATGAAACAAAAAACAATTTATACCATACAAACACATGGCCGAAAATTGAGAATAAACAAATATCAAATATTTGATTTTTGTTGCATTTTGATTTGGTTAAGGTTACATGTTCTATTTGATAACAATTATCAAAAAGTAAATCTTACAAGTGAACCAATCAAATGGTGCCATTTCCTAACATTAATCATGGCATAAGATATTTATAAAATAATTACTTTAATTATTTAGCATTTAAAAAATTAAATAATTAAATACAAATATCTTAAATATATGTATTATATTTACATTAAATAATCAAAATACATATATTAATGATATATGTCAAATATCTCAATTTGACAATTAATTAATGTGTATTTAATAATATCAAATATTAAATACAAATACATATATAATTAGGAAATGACCATTAGGTCCTTTTGCATGTATTTTTCGTTTAACGATTAAACGATTTATAAATAATCTCCATAATTCATAAAAGTTGACATAGTGCTCTATGAGTATATTTCATTAGTGAGACTTTCTAGATTCAGGCATATCCGTCACGAAATCCAATTTCGAATCCATAATTTACCCACTCGTAAATTATGACGACCACGGATAAACTCACTGAATCATACAGGTCGGGGTCAATGCATACGTATAATTCCTCCATCGCAGGTATCCAAATTATCGCAAAGATATAGATATAAACGTCAAATCTCTATAGGAATAATCCGTCGACGTATCTATTAACAATCTTCTAAATAACACTCGGAACTTACTTTCGAAGTATACCACAGCCATGGATTTAATAGATTGCTAATCATATAATGAATACATATGCCATGTACAAAGGATTGACGGATCCTATCTTGATACACATAGGATATCATGAGCATGAGTCCACACCCAACGAACAGGCAGAGGTTTGATCTTAATAGATCGGTGACATGACTGTCATCTAAGTGTGGAGAATAACTCATATATCCACAGTCGTATCTCAAGTCAAACAAACAATACGCTACTCAACCCGAGAAGATTCCCATTGACGTTGGTGTACAATCTATTTGGTAATCTTCGGTGAGTCATTCAGTATTTATCAAATAAACATCTACAAGTCTATACGAGTCTCTCGAGACTCATGGTTTATTGGGATAAACCATCAGACAAAGTTCGATATACGACATGTACTGGTCTCAGCGGATTTTACTAACCGACCTGTGTCAGTAAATATTGACCAATAACTTAATTTGATATTACCTATCTAGTAGTGACACTTCCCAATGTCAATTACAAGTTACGTTGTAATTGCGCACTACATTATCTATTAACGAGTCTTTGTCTAATATATATATCACTAAATATTATTTAGTTTCAATCTAATGAATTAGATCAAATATATATTATAAAAGACAAGAGGTGCAACCATAATTAAGTAATATTATAGAAAAATATATTGCTTGTATTCATGAATTGGACATAAATACTATCGGGATTGGCGCTCCAAGCACCAACCCTAACAGCAGTCACCCTCACAAGTATCATGGAAGAAGTTCACAAGTGTACATGTAGGTGTATGTTTGATCGATAAGTAAAAGAATTGAGGACAGTAAAAGGCTATGATATCGAATATTCTAAATAATAGGTATATTCATTTGTTTGATGTATATGCGTATATGTACGATGATTCATATGGTTAGCAATGTTCGACATGTATGTGTTTGTGTATGTGAGATCGTGTCATGAGTTTTTGTCACATGATTTGTGTGGGTGTTTAATTGGTTGATGTTCTCGTGATATAGTAATCGAGCTGGTTAGGAATCTATTCGGATGGAATTCATCACATACCTATTCTAAAATAGGTAATGAGTCTCGTACGAGCATTGTGTGTGTAAACCAGTCAAATGTATGTATTATTGGATGATGTGAACTTTGATGTGTCGATTGTTATGCACTTCGTGGTTGCTTGCATAATGATTGTGAATATGTTTGAGTGTATGTATGTGTTTGATAGAACTAATGATATGTATAGATCGTGTATGCTTATGCGAGATGGATGGATGATTTGAAACATATGTGAATATCAGAGGTTATAAAGCATAAGGAAAAAGGAAAAAGGGATAAAGATGGATGATAGTGATCCATATGTACCTTAAGGATAATATATATAGGATAACTTAAGAAGAGACTAAGTACAACTTAGAGACTATATGGGCCAAATTTGGGCCAAGGGTAAAATCGTCATTTCACTCCGAACCAGCACCAAACACAACCCAAAATAGTGACCCGGTCCATAAAACTTTCCATTATTAAAACATAACAAAACCATCAGCTAGAGAACAAACTACTTTACCACCAAAACTAACTCTACATGCAAAATTATTCTCCCCCGCCGAAAGCATAGACAATAAGCATGTTATGGGGACCCCTTTCCCATGTGCCAAACCAGAGAATTCATCTTTCTCCACCTATAAAAGGAAGCATAATTCATGAGGTCATGAGGGGCTTGATTTCTGAGATTGGGAACTTCTCACATTCAAGCTTCACTTCTCACATTGAAGCCTTTGCTCTCTGACACTAGCTCTCTCAGAGCTCTTCATCCCCTTATACACTTACCACCGCCCTCACGGCCACCCAAAGAGTTCAAGGTAACATCAAACCTTGCTTTCAGATTTACATATTTACTTCTCATTTCATACTACTGACTTGAGCATCGGAGTGCCCCCGGCACACACCACACTGGTGGGCAGTCTACTCCCGTTCATTCTACATTTGTCTTGTAGGATCGTTAATGCCCCCAACCTATAAATTTTGATTGTGGACCTCGGCCGAAATACAGCATCCATAATTTGGCGCCCACCGTGGGGCCTTAGCGATTCATAGCAAGCAAATACCACTCAGTCTACAATCCTTACAAACATAATTATCCATAGCTTCGAGCAACAAACAAATGCCAGACCCTGTGGTGGCACAATTAGCCACTCTACAAAACAGTTACGATCAATGGAAGATGAAAATTGAGCCATGTAAAACTCCAGTACTAATCTCCAATAGTATTTGGAACATAATTCTTTCTTCAGCCACTCAAAGGCGTGAGGCTACAAGTCATTTCTATTATCTTATCAAACCCAATCTCTTATGAGCATTCAAGAATATGGCGAGTAAAAATTCATCATCAAACAACCATCCATTTAATCACCAAATAAGCCATCACATTTCACCAGCCGACCTTTCACAACAAGTCATATCTTCCGTGTGAAAGGAATTGTTGGAGTAATTATCTCTAATCTACACTCAAAGAAAGCACTCTGCCACATATAGTCCATAAAAAAACGTAGACTATAAGAAAGCCAGCCTACTATGAGACCACATGCCAGGTCATATATGTAAAATTACATTCAAAGAAAAGATGATTATGGGGTTCACTCGACGAGCTCAGAAGGACGGATATTGATACAGTCACTAGGGTATGGAGTCCACCAGTTCAAGTCAGAAAGAATAAGAGTCCAGTCAGAGTCAAGTAAAAGTTATGTATTAGTCTTTGATGTTGAGGTAGTCATTGTAAAAATGTGATATTAAGTTTTCAGTAATAGATGTTGAGTTGTATGTTATGTTATTAAGCTTGGGCTACGGTCCCATACTTATGGTATTTTAATAGAGAAAAGATTATTAGTAATTGTTTATGGTTGAAGAGTCAGAGGCTCAAGGGAATGGTACAGTCTGTTCCCTGCCAGTGACATCTCCCGGATCAGGGATGTTACAGATAAAATATTTCACTCTGGTCATGAATGATGTAACTGGTGAGAAGAATAATGTCTACAATTATTGTGGAACAATTCACAAACATACCAATGGGTATGGAGCAATGACGGGTCATATGAGTACTCATAAAACTGATTTTAAGATGGATACAACACAAACACAAATTACAAGGTTTTCTGTAAAACTCCAGTACTAATCTCCAATAGTATTTGGAACATAATTCTTTCTTCAGCCACTCAAAGGCGTGAGGCTACAAGTCATTTCTATTATCTTATCAAACCCAATCTCTTATGAGCATTCAAGAATATGGCGAGTAAAAATTCATCATCAAACAACCATCCATTTAATCACCAAATAAGCCATCACATTTCACCAGCCGACCTTTCACAACAAGTCATATCTTCCGTGTGAAAGGAATTGTTGGAGTAATTATCTCTAATCTACACTCAAAGAAAGCACTCTGCCACATATAGTCCATAAAAAAATGTAGACTATAAGAAAGCCAGCCTACTATGAGACCACATGCCAGGTCATATATGTAAAATTACATTCAAAGAAAAGACGATTATGAGGTTCACTCGACAAAGCCACATGCAAAGGAGAAGTGGTCCACTCGACAAAGCTTCATGCATAAACAAAGTCACATGGATCCAACTTCTTATAAAATTATCGGGTCTCATTCGACACTACAAGATATTCTGATTTTGGAAAACCATCAGATAAGTACAGTGGAAATAATACCCCTCTTTATTCCACCATTCACAGCCCAAAGTACATTTAAGCCTCAAAACAATACAGCTCATGCACCAAGATGCCAGCCCATAATCCAGCAGCTCAAGCCTCACAAAAGCTGAGGCCCATCAATAATCAATCAAAAAAAATGCATGTGAGGGTGTCACTTTTGAATGATACGTATTTACGAGTCATTTTCCAATTACCACCTCTCATTAACCTAGGCAAAAAATTTCAACACACACACAACCTCTTGCTTCAAAAGGCGAGAAGGTGGCCCACTTGTTAAAAGCCTAGTCATTGTCTTCAGGCTTGACTTATACATATGACACACATCACAAAGTTCCAAAAATCATGTGATCCCAAATCAAGCATGGAGCCATGTGCTTGCAAGTTGTCAAAAGCTAATTATCAACAAAAAAGCTGCCAATGTTCAAGACACACGCTACCAAGCTCACTGACACGCCAAGTGAAAGCTCATTGCCCATTCTACAAAAGTATCCCACTCGTGAATGCATAAATGATGAAATACATGCATGCAAGAAAATGAAGCCCAACAATTCCAAGGCCCATTTCCCTTTTGACAAATAGAAATCAATCCCACATCGGTGACAGATCAACTCACATAGGAGGAGAAGCCTTGGTGCAAGTATGCCACGTGAAATAAATTATCTCATGGAATTTAAAATGCCCCTTAATGCAGAAGAGTAGACTGCCACGTCCCAAAGGAAACAAAAATACGCCCCTTCATCCAGAGAGCATTAAGCCCAGAAAAGATAGGCCCAATGATCCCACATCGGCTGGGGCAGAATTTGCTTGGAGTCGCCTTTCATAGAACTGCCACTCTCCATACTATGACCACTCGCTGGAGTAAGAGAACCACATAAAAAACCAAAACAAAGACTGAAGTAGATTGCTAGAAAATCAAGCGACCCTCCAACTCTCTAAGAGATAAATCCAAGTGGCTCATTCGCCAATATTGAGAAAGAAACACACTTGTGTAGAGCCACGATCTGATAGTAGAAAGGGCGAGTGAAGGGTGAATGCCCAGACAGTATTACATCAAGCATATGTCTAGAAAGGCATTAAAATATCTCTTACACATTTGACACGGACCTCAGAATGTTTGGCATAGACAGATGCTCCTTTGTACACTACAAGAACATATGTGTTGAATATCTCATTCGACATGATGTAAAGATTGTTTGGCTGAGAAACCATTTGATGTTACACATATACATACATATTATTTGTTAGAGTTCTCATTCGACAGGATGTAGGCTGGCATCAAGGAGTTATGCCATTAAACATGACACACAATAAGGTTTCTCATTGATCTATCATCCCACTCGACATATATGGGATGATAAAACATTGGTTCATACTACTATCCATACTACAATGTGGATGGCTATCAACTTCAGGCTACATGGAAAGCTCCCATCTCTCATAGACTACTTGGAATGATTATCAACTCCTCCAAACTAAGTCAAATGTTAGTCATCATCTCCATGCTACGTTAATTTAATATTGCCAACTTCATACTACATAGGGAATCTTTTATCATGCCTAGTAGAATGAAGAACTCCATTGGATCTCCCTTAGGTCCAATCGACCAATCTTTATCAGGTTAGGTAGTATGAAAATTCTATGTGACTTTCATCAATGTTCATTCTATTGTAGTATCATTGACCTTATTCAAGCCTTGTATAATTAGAAATGACCTTGATAAGCATCCATATCTTCCATACTACATATGAAGATAATCATCTACTCAACACTACAAATGGATGGATTATGTCATCAGCTGTAAACTCCATTCGACCGTAGTCTCATGACCTTCATCAGGTCTTGTAGAGTGAAGATTCTCATATATATTAATTAGGTTCATTCGACTGTGCCTCATGGACCTTCATCAGGTTCATTCGACCGTAGTCTATTGACCTTCATCAGGTCAGGTAGAATGAAATTTCCTTAGACTTTCTTCAAGTTTATTTGACAGTAGTCTCATGTACATGTAGTATCAAATTCTCTTGAACCTCTATCAGGTTCAGTCAACCAATCTTTATCAGGTTTGGTGGTATGAAGATTCTCATAGACATTCATTAGGTTCATTCGACCGTGTCTCATGGACCTTTGTCAGTTCCATTCGACAATAGTATCATGGATAGGTAGAATGAAGAATCATTTAGTCCTTTCATCAAGTTCATTCGACCATAGGTTCATGGACCTTCATTAGGTCAGGTAGAGTGACGGTTCACATGGACCTTCATCAGGTTCATTCGACCGTAGTCTCATTTCATTCATCAGGTTAGGTAGAATGAAGATTCACTTGTACTTTCATCAAGTCCTTTCATCAAGTCCATTCGACAGTAGTCTCGTAGAAGAGAGAGTAGTGATGACTTTCATCAAGTTCATTCCATTGTAGTATCATGGGCCTTCTTCAGGTCTATTATAGTGAGTAATGACCTCATTGGACCTTCATCAGGTCCATTCGAAAACTCCGTTCGATAGTAGTCTCATAGAATAGAGATGACCTTGATGGCTTTCATCAAGTTCATTCTATTATAGTCTCATATACTTTTTTCAGGTATAGTATAGTGAGTGATGACCTCATTGGACCTTCATCAGGTCCATTCGACAACTCCGTTCGACAGTAGTCTCGTAGAATAGAGATGACCTTGATGGCTTTCATCAAGTTCATTCTATTATAGTCTCATGGACCTTCTTCAGGTCTAGTATAATGAGTGATGACTTTGGACCTTCATCAGGTCCATTTGACAGTAGTATCATAGAAGTGTGAAGAGTGATGACCTTGATAGATATTCTTCAAGTTCATTCTACCATATTCTCATAAATCATCATCAGGAGAATGAGTGATGACCTTCATCGGGTCCATTTGATACCCCATTTGACAGTAGTCTCATGGACCTTCATCAAGTCTAGTAGTATGAGAAGGAAAGACCTTCATAGACCTTCATCAGGTCTAGTAGAGTAAAGACCCTCATTGACCAATGTTAGATCTTGTAAAATGAGAAATGAAGACCCTCATAGATCTTCATCATGTCTGGAGTGTAGACTCTCATGTACCTTTATCAGGTATAATGGAGTGTGTAGACTTTATTGGACCTTCAAGTGGAGTGTAGACTCTGATGTACTTCTTCAAGTGTTGTAGAATGAAAACTTCTTAACCTTCATCAGATCTGGTAATCTGTAGACTCCCTTGTACCTTCATCAATATGTATGGTCGTCTTGAAACATAAGACAATGAAACATCCTCCATATGGGACATCATTATCAACCTTCTGCCCAGTTGAGACAACAGACAAGTAAAAGATCTCTAATTGTTTCAGTCAAACAGAGTATGTTTCTTATATTGAAGAGCCATTGACTAGTCACTCGACAAATCCTTCAGACGACAGGTATCTGTTGGGCAAAATGACCCATAGCGTCACTATTTGCACAGATCATTGTGTTGTTGTAGCAAATTAACTATGTGACAAGGAAATTGCACTCTCATCATTTGTGATTAGATCACCATAAATATATATAAATGAAGAGAGGTCCCTATGATTAGTTCCTGGACTGAGAATGATATGAGACAGTATCAGTCCCCGAAGGATTAATCATTAAATATCTCTAGCCGTAGTATTATCGAGACTGGACATCGATAATGCGGATTAGGCTAGTATTGCACTTGTGTGCGTTGTGAGGGCACAACGACATAGTTCTCATATATATAAGTATTGGATACTTATGCAAGTGCGATAGGAGGTCGTGTTTCACCGATGGTACGGGAAACAGCTTCGCTCTGGATAGACCCCTCGGAATCCCATTGGTATTATGACTATATGTCTATGGGAGGCCGAAATCAAGGTAGGTGTGTATAGTCTTAACCTGAGACTTACATCGCTAATACTTACGATAATCGATAAACTTTGGTCTTGGTGGTACAGGCTTTAACCGGTTCTGCGTACACCACTTCTGGGTTTATCAAAGAGTCGTAGTGTATTGGGTGTGATGTCGAGACGGAAGTGTCACTTCAGTCATTATAGAGATGATGTCACGCAGGATACGGTACTAGTGCTCTTGAGTGTTGCGCAACCAATCGGGATATTGTGACCAGGTCATAACTTTCCGATTATAGAGACTATGTTACCAGACATCCGATATGTGCTTCGGACGGGGCAGAAACTTATCCAGCCCCAGCCCTAGCACGTGACTATCTGATACTGGGCCGATATGCACAATACATTAGTATACTACGCTTGATATAGATCTTTGATATTCTTAAATGGATATGTTCTGAGAATTGGGTAGACTTGGTGCTTTGCTAGGAGTCGACCTTGTCTCGTAAATCGGTAGAACGTAGTACTTGGTACGTACGTGATTCGGATACTCCGACGACCGTATTTACTGCCAGCTAATCCGGGGATCTCATGGGTCGCTTCCCGATAATCCACCGATGACGCACAACTCGCACTCTTGAATAATCTGGGATTATATAGAAGAGAGAGAAAATTAATCTAGGATTAATTACGGAGATATTTTATCTAGGATAAAATATCGTCAAGAGAGAGATAATGATTAATTTGGAATTAATCGATTAAATTAATATATTCGATATATTAAATGAAATTAGATTTCGATGCGGAATTAAAATTAGATTTTAATTCGGGCGAACGAATTAATTTAGAATTAAATCGTTAGCGACGTGAATAGTGAATTCGCTAGGCGTAATCATTTAATTACGACGCGACGGAAAAATCGTTAATTTGGAATTAACGAACCCGAGCCCGGGTGTGATTGCGAGCGCATTCGTATTTCAAATTCGAGTGCGGCGACGCAAGTCGCATCAAGCGTCAAAGACATGTCACTTTATTAAAGTTGATATGACTTAAAGTTGACATAAAGTGTAAAAAGCATTTTGGAGGGAAAACTTTATGCTTTTGGCTCCAACTTTTTGCTTGATTTTGAATTAAAGCAAAAGGTAAATCATTTTATATTTTTGGAAAATATAAAAGGTAAAGCTTTTACACCTTTTGTAACAAGTCAACACATTTCTATCTCTCTATTTTTCTTTCTCTTCTCTCACGCATAAAACAGAACAAAAATGGACTGGTTCAGAACCAGAAATGGCGTGACACTAAGGGGAAGCTAGAGTGGGTTTTCATGGTGAAAATTCAAGTGCTAGCACACTTACGAGTCTTGCGAAGGTGGTAGGGAGGTTCACCCATGAGCCGGGATCCATCCGACGAAGTTAGGAGCTTCATTTCGCAGCTCAAAAACAGAAGACAGAAGGCAGTGAACTGCATGCAGTGGCACCAAACCAGTGAGCATTTTCTGCTTTGTTTGTTGCTGATTCGACTCAACCAACCGATGTAAGTATTCCGCTATCTTCGTTGGTGTATTCACGCATTGTTTTCATGTCTTGTTTGATCTTGGGACCTAGATAATAACCAACAGTATCAATATTCTCCTTTCTTTACTTACCATGATTGTGGTTTTGAAATTTGCAAGCAATGTCTTATGACATAGTTGAAGACTTGGACTACTCCTAGTCTAGACGAAATTGAAGACTCCCCGTCGTATGAAGATTCTCCTGAACCTTCATCTGATTCAGTCGACTGGGAACATTCCCTATGGCTCATGATGAGTCAAGTTCAGCACATGACCTTCATCTGGTCTAGAAAAATTTCAAGACTCCCCTGGTCATTGAACAGTAGTATGGAAATTTCCCTGACCTTCATCTAGTTTAGTAGACTGGGAACATTCCCCATGGCTCATGTAGAGTCAATATATGACCTTCATCTGGTCTAGAAAAAATTTGAATACTCTCCTGGTCCTTAACCAGTAGTATGGAGATTGTCCTGACCTTCAACTGGTTCAGTCGACCGGGGACATCCCTCATAGACTCATGTCGAGTCAAATGAAGACATGGACTTCCTACAGTCTATACGACACTATATCGTGTGAATACTCATGAACCTTCATCTGGTTTAGTCGACTGGGGACATCCCCCATGGCTCATGACGAGTCAAGTTCAGAACATGACCTTCATCTGGTCTAGAAACATTTGAAGACTCCCATGGTCCTTGACCAGTAGTATAGAGATTGTCCTGACCTTCATCTGGTCCAGTCGACTAGGGACATCCCCCATGGCTTATGACGAGTCAAGTTCAACCCATGACCTTCATCTGGTCTAGAAAAATTTGAAGACTCCACTGGTCCTTGACCAGTAGTATGGAGATTATCCTGACCTTCATCTGGTTCAGTCGACTGGGGACATCCCCATGGATCATGACGAGTCAAGTTCAGCACATGACATTCATCTGGTCTAAAACAATTTGAAGACTCATCTGGTCCTTGACCAGTAGTATGGAGATTGTCCTGACCTTCATCTGGTTCAGTCAACTGGGGACATCCCCATGGCTCATGACGAGCCAAGTTCAGCACATGACCTTCATCTAGTCTAGAAATATTTGAAGACTCCACTGGTCCTTGACCAGTAGTATGAAGATTATCATTACCTTCATCTGGTTCAGTCGAATGGGGACATCCTCATGGCTCATGATGAGTCAAGTTCAGCACATGAACTTCATCTGGTCTAGAAAAATTTCAAGACTCCCCTGGTCCTTGACCAGTAGTATGGAGATTTTCCTGAACCTTCATCTGGTTCAGTCGACCGGGGATATCCCTCGTGACTCATGTCGAGTCAAATGAAGACTTGGACTTCCTACAGTCCATACGACACAATGTCGTGTGAAATAACTCATGAACATTCATCTGGTTTAGTCGACCAGGGACATCCCCCATGGACTCATCGAGTCAAATGAAGACATGGACTTCCTACAGTCCATACGACACAATGTCGTGTGAAATAACTCCTGAATATTCATCTGGTTTAGTCGACCAGGGACATCCCCATGGACTCATGTCGAGTCAAATGAAGACATGGATTATTCAACATCCAAATGAATAATGTCGTGTAAAATATACATTGAACCTTCAGCAGGGTCAGTCGACTGGGGACATCCCACATGGCTCATGTCGAGTCAATTTCATGACATGGACTACATTTCGACCAGACAACTTGAAAAGACTCTGCAGCTCTTCTATCCTCACGAATAGAAGACATTAAACCCAGACGATAAAAAGGAAAGTACCTAGAATTCTGAATTCTTGATAGGTACTCTTACAATTCATGATTCGTATGACATATATAAAATACTCTCCAAATCAAGGACTTCTTGACTTAGAGAGTATGGGACAAACTGTGTGGGCCAAATTTGGGCCAAGGGAAAATCGTCCTTGCACTCCAAACCAGCACCAAACACAACCCAGAATAGTGACCCGGTCCATAAACCTTTCCA
The DNA here is from genome assembly GCA_019454045.1 of Zanthoxylum bungeanum. Lineage (NCBI taxonomy): Eukaryota > Viridiplantae > Streptophyta > Magnoliopsida > Sapindales > Rutaceae > Zanthoxylum > Zanthoxylum bungeanum. The sequence goes on along the minus strand of SKCR01044543.1, from coordinate 26,061 downwards.
TTATTAAAACATAACAAAACCATCAGCCAGAGAACACACTACTTTACCATCAAAACCAACTCCACATGCAAAATTATTCTCCCCCGCCGAAAGCAGAGACAATAAGAATGTTATGGGGACCCCTTTCCCATGTGCCAAACCAGAGAATTCATCTTTCTCCACCATATAAAGGAAGCATAATTCATGAGGTCATGGGGGCTTGATTTCTGAGATTGGGGACTTCTCACATTCAAGCTTCACTTCTCACATTGAAGCCTTTGCTCTCTGACACTAGCTCTCTCAGATTTCTCCATCCCCTTATACACTTACCACCGCCCTCACGGCCACCCAAAGAGTTCAAGGTAACATCAAACCTTGCTTTCATATTTACATATTTACTACTCATTTCATACTACTGACTTGAACGTCGGAGTGCCCCCGGCATCCACCACACCGGTGGGCAGTGTACTCCCGTTCATTCTACCTTTGTCTTACAGGATCGCTAATGCCCCCAACCTACAAATTCTGATTGTGGACCTCGGCCGAAATCCAGCATCCACATAGACGGTCAAGGAAACTAAGAATATCAAAATTGTCGAGATCAGGACAATTGTTAATAGGATAGGATTTGAGAGATAATTGAAGGCGGAGCATTCTAGAGTACAACTAAGCAAAGAAAGAACAGTCAGCATAAAAGACAGTAACCATACTTGTACCAGCAAAAAAAATCAAAGTACAGAACAGTAAAATAGACCAGTTTTAGCATAAAGATAGACAAAGTTAGGCTCAATACAAATACTTTGCCTCAAACTCTTTAGCCAATAGAGAGGATCGCCAGAGAGAAAAACTACCTCAAGGTAACGTCCTAAGTATTGACATTAAGAATACATGAAAAGATTAGATATGAGTTAGGAAGTATTAAACCCATAAATAGTTATATATTTGAGAACTCAAAGGATAAATGGATTTTTAAGGATCAATGGGGGAGGAAGTAACGAGGACTTAGTAAAGAGAAAAGAGAAAGATCAAATAGTTTGCTAAGATTGGGGCCAATAAGATATTTAATAGTATATCTTATAAAGTCATTTAAGTAGTTACATTATGAATAATATTTGAAACATACAAGTTAAGGGAAAGTTAAGGGAGAGTACAATGGGGATACTGTAAACGTGAGGGTAACTAAAGTTCCTAAAGATAACTCATGCGAATAGTTGAGATAAATGATGTTGAATATAGTTGGAGGTTTGGAAATAAGGTTTCTATGATGCATAATGATAAGTGGAGAGTAAGGAGAAGAGGGTCATTAAATGAGAGGTTCATGGAATGAGAATAACGAATTATTCCCCAGTCAGAGATTCAAGAAATTACTCACTTAGGCTCACAAACTTGGAAAGTGGTATGTACAAATATGACAAGAGATTTCCAAAGGTTTTAGTATTAAGATCTCAAACAGAAGATCAGAAAGGAAGTTAAGGAAGATAAGAATAAGTAGAGATATAAATATTCTCGACTAAGAAAAATCTACGAGTTAAGCCGCAGAAAGGATTCGAGGACGAATCCTATTTAAGAGGGGAGAAATTGTAACGACCTGTAATCTCGACTACTGTTACATTACGAGACGAGTGTCATATAACATAAATTATGTTTGGACAGATATACCCTCATTAATTAACTTTGGGAACAATCGAAAAATTCTTCGAAACTCTGATACTAGATGGTATGAAGTTCCACTCCGGAAAGCCTATGGTAATTGGATCGTAACTTTCTCGTACAAACTCTGATTTTTATGAATTTTATATCTTCAAAAATCTAAGATCGAGACCTACTACTTTCTTGAACCAGAAATAGGTCAAAAACACAGGTCAAAAATATGAATGAATAGTAACTCAAGACCCATTGAGAAAACTCCACACTTCTCAAAAATTCTGATTTTTTTTCAAACTAAAATGTTACAAATTAGCCAAATGGGTCCCTACTATATAAGGGACACTATTCATGCATCAAAAGATTTAAGAAAGAGATGAAAAACGTGAAGAGAATGGAAAAAAGAAGAAGAAGAAGAAGAAGAGAGTGAAGGAAAGTTGGTCCCTCACCAAAAATTAAAGAAGAACAAGCACAAAATAAATCACCACAAACTAGAGGGAAGGAAAACCAAGCCAAGAAGACTTGAATGGTGAAAGATAAGAAGTGAGAAAAGGTAAGGAAACTTTAACCCAAGTTTTAGATGTTGATTTTTTGATGATTTATTGGTTGATGGATATTATTGAGTTATTGTTATTAATATTTATATGGTTTTGGTGTTAAGAAAATGATGATTGTGGGAAACCCCCAACTTGTCAAGTTTTGGGCATGAGATTAAGTAAAGGTTTTAGATTGGACATGAGTTGATATTGAGAATGATATTGATAATATTTTGGAGATTTATTGAGGTTATTTTCTTGTGTGGAAATATGGAAAGAGTGTTGAGAAAATTGATTATGAAATGATGAAGTTAAGACCAGAATTTGGCCTTGCGCCGCGATGTAAAATGCTCCGCGTCGTGACGCAAACTCGAAATTTTTCCATATACGCTTCTCGATTGATGCGCGTCGCGTAACGCATACTGGGAATTTCCAGGTATGTTTCTGGAATGATGCATGTCGCTACGCGCAATGCCCTGCGTCGTGACGCGTGATCTAAAAGTTTCCAAAATCATTTCTAAACCATTTCAACTTCACCCTAACATGTTAGAAGCCACCCTAAGGGTCTCATATCAGTTCGTGAATACACATTACATCATGATACGAGTATGATATGCCTTGAAATAATAATAAGTACTTGAGTGGATAAACTTAGGTTAAGTCAGAAAATATTTCCCAGCCCACTTTCTAATCAAAGTTATCAATAATAGATCATCACAGGAATTGGAGTTTTCTTCAGCAAGAGGGTTATGCCAGCCAATTTTCAAACCTGTGAGTGGACATTCTTCCCTTAAGTTATTTTTTTTACATGATGTTGTTTTAAATATCAGACTTATTTTTAATGCATCTAAGGCATTAGTTGATTTTTATTACAGTTATTTCATTAATGATAATGTTTTAAGAGACGTTTCTGATAGAGTGAAATAATATGGAGATGATGATTTGTAACTCGATTGGATTGAAAACGAAATCGGAACCATTTTAATCACCTTGGCCGAATGCTTGATGAAGATTAGGGACTTGATTTTTTTTTGATTAAATAATGTTGGACATGTATTTAAGATAAAAATATGATTAATTAATTAAAGTGTATTTTCATGATTAATCCTTTAAATCAATATTCCCAAAATATCAAATTAATCTATTAATCATATTTTTATCTTAAATACATGTCCAACATTATTTAATCAAAAAAAAATCAAGTCCCTAATCTTCATCAAGCATTCGGCCAAGGTGATTAAAATGGTTCCGATTTCGTTTTCAATCCAATCGAGTTACAAATCATCATCTCCATATTATTTCAAGTCATCCAATGTCTTAAAATTAAAAAATTATCTAGTCCACATGCTTGCATGTAATCGGCCAAGCCTCATTTGGGTTGGAAAAATTAATCCAATTTATTTTCCATGAAATTGATGATGTATAATCTATTTAACATACATCTAAGCATATTTAATCAAGCAAACTCATCAAATCATGCTTCAAACAATTTTCCCCAAATAACATCCTAATATATTTGCATGTTTTTTAAGCTCAATGATACCATTGTTGATGAACTGGCTAATATGGGTATAGTCTTGGAGTCTGAGCTGGCTATAGATGTACTTCTACAGTCACTACCCGATACTTGGAAACAGATTGTCATCAACTACAAACTGATGAATTCGGATGACACTCTTGGAGAGTTATTGTCGATTCTCAAGGAGTCAGAGAAAGAACTTCTGAAAGGCAACAAGCGCGAGGCGCACTTTGCAACAACATCTCAAACGCCAAAAGCTGGGCTCAAGGCAACTGGGGGTGTTAAGAAGAAAAAGCATAAGAACAAAGGCAAGGCCAAGTCAACAAAGGCTTCTGGGAAGCCAAGGGACAAGTCTCAAGATGTTTGCCTGAAATGCGGCAAGAGAGGTCACTGGAAGCGTGACTGCCGCATGAACAAGGGACATAAGGAGGACATACAGGCGGGCAAGGCTCCGGCCTCAGGTATGTTTGTTATTGAGATAAATATGACTACTTCTAGTCTTAATAAAATTTGGAATTTTAAAATTTGGTTAATTGGGCTTAAATTGGAATTGGGCCTAAAACTATTATATTTGGTCATAAATGGGCTTGGTTGGGCCAAGTAGATTTGGACCATTTGGATTGGATCCAAAATGGGCCTAAATCACACCATTTAAGTCCAAATGTAATAAATGGGCTTTTATGTTTAATTGGGCCTTATGGGCTTGATATTGATTTTATGGCAAATGAGGGTGATTCCTTATTGGGCTTGGAAATTGGGTTTGACCCACATTGACCAAGGCCCAAGCCTAATGAAATCAATAGAAAGCCCATCGGACTTTAATTAAACGGACATTAGATGTTAGTTGGGCTTTGAGACCCAATAGAACTAGATTTGGAATCTAAGTTATAAAAGCACAATAAAAGTGTAAATATTTAATTTAGAATTAAATAATAGGATTAGTATTGAATACGACTTAAATTGGATTTAACGAGTAGTTCGATATAATTCGTGAATTCATATCATATGTATTTATTCTCAAAACGAGTTGGACTCGCGCAAATGCAAACAATTGTTTGAACATTGTATTGTCACCTAATTAAAGACTAATTAATTGGATTTGATTGGTTGTATAACATGCCTTGAATGAATGAATGAATGTGGATGTGTTGTATGAATAGTGTATATCGGATGGATATTAGAAGGGAAGGGTAATTTTAGAAATTATTGTAAATTTGGAATTTATAAATTGGACCTGCGTGTCCAGCCTTATCTCTTTATCTCTTTGTATTCTCTTCTCACCTAATTCCCCTCAATGTAAATGAGGTTTCTCTTATTGTATTATGTAATTGGGTAGAAGTAGAATAGTGCTAGCGGGGAGAGGAAAGGGAGTGATTTGTTCTAGGAACAAGTTGTTTATATATCCATCCGCATATCACTATTACTTTACTTTACGCGCTTTATGATGTTTTAGAAGCATGCTTAAGGGTGTATGATGATGAGACCTAACAAAGATAAATTAATTGGTTGCCAATTACGCGAAAAATCCCTCAAACAATATTAAGCGATTTTCCTTCCGTTGAATGATTCTTTCTCAAGATCCGAAATTGGCATTGGTTTGTTGGCCAAAGTCAAGACCTTTGTCAATTGAGGATGTGTTTGAATCATGAGAGTTTTGTTCCACATCGGTGTCCTGTCCAAGTTGTGATTTGTTGGCCAAAGTCAAGATCATTTCTTGTCCATCGACATTGATTACGAAACTTTCCTTGTCAATGGGTCCCGCTTAACTGGAATCATTAGGTTTGTTGTGCCAAAGCCAAGGCTTAGTTGATTCAGAGGAAATGGTTAGGAAAATGTATTGGATACATTGACGTATGTATTAGATATATATGTTTCGGACTTGGATGTCCACCTACCGGATCTAGGAATTGGATGAGATCCAATTGATCTTCGAGATCTACCTAGTTAAATATCATACAACTTGTTGGCCAAAGTCAAGGTTGTGTGTTATTTAACGGGATCCTAGCCCACTAGGAAATTGGATTTCCCGAGTACTCAACAGAGGGTTAGAGACTTGTAGAAAATAGTGGGAGGCTAGTATTGAGTTTGCAATTTCATTCAGATACTTAGCTTTACGCGCTTACAAAATTTATTTCGTCAATTTTTTAACATTAGTTGGACTAAAAAATGTTATTTTTCTTGTAACAGTTTGACTGTACCCATATTATCGTTAACTAGATAGTTGGACTATCGTAGTTAAGATGGCAAGCAAGGTAAATGTCCGAGACATCATCATGGGTGACAATGTCTTTAAGGGGACAAACTTCGCTGATTGGGAAATGAACCTAAGGATAGTCCTTGGGGCGGAGAGGATACTGTTGGAGTTCAATCAAGTCCACAAGATCACAAACAATGCATAAAAAACGAGTTATGAACACATCAAAGGAGGTGGCGGAATCAACTCACATTGAATTCGGTTTTTGATGTTTGAAGAACAAGGTGCGATTTTGGCACCCTCCAAGTCACGGCAGTAGCTTCCTTGACAGTGGGGCTGTGCGGTTTTGATCATCTTGGCTTCCTCCATGTTCGGCCATGTGAGACCACCATTGAAGCTCAAAGCTTCAAGCTTCCATGCTCAAAGATTTCGTTTCCCTATCACCTATATACAACTCAAGGTGTGCTAGCACTTGTTCATCTTCATTTTGCTTCTCAAAATTTCGTGAAACCAGAAAAAATTTAAGAAGAAATCGGCACCATGCCGTGAGAAGAGAAGAGAAGAAGAAGAGGGAAAAGAGAAAACCGTTTTGGCTCCAAGCCAAACGTGTACTGTTCCGTGAGAGAGAGAAAAAGATGTCTAATATATATATATTTTATTTCATTTACCAAGTAAAAATAAATAAAACATATATATATATCTTATCTTTTAATTCTAAAGTCAAAAATAAAAAGCAATAATGCTTTCCATCATTTCAACTTTTACCTTTAAGTCACATCACATCTATTCACTTTAAAAAGTGACATATTGTCAAGTCACATCACTCAAAGTGACAATTGATTTGACAATTGATGCGACTAGCGATTCGACGCTTGATGTGACTTGCGTGCCGCGTTCGAATTCGAAATGCGTACGCGCTCGCAATCACTCTCGGGCTCGGGTTCGCTAATTCCAAATTAACGAATTTTCCGTCGCGTCGTAATTACGTGATTACACCTAGCGAATTCACTATTCACGTCGATAACGAATTAATTCTAAATTAATTCGTTCGCCCGAATTAAAATCTAATTTTAATTCCGCGTCGAAATCCAATTTCTTATAATATATCGAATATATTATTTTATCGATTAATTCCAAATTAATCGTTCTCTCTCTTTAATTAATATTTTATCCCAGATAAAATATCTCCGCAATTAATCCCAGATTAATTTTCTCTCATCGAATTAATCCCAGATTAATTCTATCTCTCTCTTCTAATTAATCCTAGATTAATCAAAGTGCGAGTCATACGTCATCGGTGAATCTTCAGGAAGCGACCCATGAGATCTCCGGATATGTTGGCAGTAAATATCGTCGGACTATCCGAACACGTAAGTACCTCGTACTACGTTTATATTGATTTACAAGACAAGGTTGGCTTCTAGCAAAGCGCCATGCCTACCCAATTCTCCAGAAATATTCTTACAGGAATATATAGATCTGTATCAAGCGTAGTATACCGTAGTATTGTGTATATTGGCCCAGTATCGGATAATCACGTGCTAGGGCTGGGGCTGGATAAGTGTCTGCCCCGTCCGAAACACATGTCGGATGTCTGGTAACATAGTCTCTATAATCGGATATACATGACCTGGTCACAATATCCCGATTGGTTGCGCAACACTCAAGAGCACTAGTACCGTATCCTGCGTGACATCATCTCCAAATGACTGAAGTGACACTTCCATCTTGACATCACACCCAATACACTACGACTCTCTGATAACCCAGAAGTGGTTGTACTCAGAACCCGTTTAAAGTCCCCTACCACCAAGACCAAAGTCTATCGATTATCGTAAGTATTAGCGATGTAAGTCTCAGGTTAAGACTATACACACCTACCTTGATTTCGGCCTCCCATAGACCACATAGTCATAATACCAATGGGATTCCGAGGGGTCTATCCAGAGCGAAGCTGTTTCCCGTACCATCGGTGAAACACGACCTCCTATCGCACTTGCATAAGTATCCAATACTTATATATATGAGAACTATTGCCGTTGTGCCCTCACAAACGCGCACAAGTGCAATACTAGCCTATTCCGCATTATCGATGTCCAGTCTCGATAATACTACGGCTAGGGATATTTAATGATTAATCCTTCGTGGACTGATACTGTCTCATATCATCTCAATCCAGGAACTAATCATAGGGACCTCTCTTCATTTATATATCTATGGTGATCTAATCACAAATGATGAGAGTGCAATTTCTTTGTCACATAGTTAATTTGCTACAACAACACAATGATCTGTGCAAATAGTGACGCTATGGGTCATAATGTCCAACAGATACTGTATACGATACAAAGACCTCTCGGGCCTAAGCCTACTGAGCCACTTGAGCTGGAGTTATGGAAAACTCACAGTGATGATTGTGACACGGCTCAGTCGATCATGCTTGCTTCAATGACTCAACACTTTCGTCGCCAAAATAGGGACTTGGATCCTTATAATATGATGGCAAGATTGCAAGATCTTCACCGCACTAATAAGCGGATGGCGAGGTACGAGTTAGTGAAGAAAATCTTTCGCTCCCGTATGACTGATGGTAGTTCTGTTGAGGTCCATGGGACTCAAATGATAGCCGATATTGATGAACTGGCTAATATTGGTATAGTCTTGGAGTCTGAGCTGGCTATAGATGTACTTCTACAGTCACTACCCGATACTTGGAAACAGATTGTCATCAACTACAAACTGATGAATTCGGATGACACTCTTGGAGAGTTATTGTCGATTCTCAAGGAGTCAGAGAAAGAACTTCTGAAAGGCAACAAGCGCGAGGCGCACTTTGCAACAACATCTCAAACGCCGAAAGCTGGGCTCAAGGCAACTGGGGGTGTTAAGAAGAAAAAGCATAAGAACAAAGGCAAGGCCAAGTCAACAAAGGCTTCTGGGAAGCCAAGGGACAAGTCTCAAGATGTTTGCCTGAAATGCGGCAAGCAAGAGAGGTCACTGGAAGCGTGACTGCCGTATGAACAAGGGACATAAGGAGGACATACAGGCGGGCAAGGCTCCGGCCTCAGGTATGTTTGTTATTGAGATAAATATGACTACTTCTAGTCTTAATAAAAATTGGATTTTTGATTCTGGCTGTGGTTCTCATATTTGTACTGATGTGCAGGATCTGCATGATAGCAGGAGACTGGCTTCGGGGGAGGTAGATCTACGAGTTGGAAATGGAACTTCTGTTGCTGTTTTGGCCGTAGGCACTTTTGTTTTGGAACTGCCCTCGGGGCATGAACTTAAACTAAATGACTGTTATTTTGTTCCTAGTTTAACTAGGAATATTATTTCTGTATCTTTGTTAACCCAGTATGGGTACACTTTTGTATTTAAAAACACCAGGTGTTATTTATATATGAATGATGCAGAAATTTGCAGTGCTAATGCAAATAATGGTCTTTATATTTTGAATATAAATAAATCTCCAAAATGTAAAATAACAAACAAAAGGCTCAAAATGAGTAATCCACAAGAAGAAACTTATTTGTGGCATTGTCGTCTGGGACACATAAACAAGACTCGCATATCCACACTTTCGAAGAGTGGGTACTTGGACGGATTTGATCCAAATTCATATGACGTATGCGAATCCTGTTTATTAGGCAAAATGCCTAAATCACCTTTTAGTGGTAAAGGTGAACGCGCCACTGAACTGTTAGCCCTCGTTCATAGTGACGTTTGTGGGCCCATGTCTAGCCAGGCTAGAGGTGGATATCGATACTTCGTAACCTTTACGGATGATGCATCACGTTATGGTTATGTGTATCTAATGATGCACAAGTCGGAAACTTTTGAGAAATTCAAAGAGTTTCGACACGAAGTTGAAAAACAAACAGGCAAGAGTATTAAAACATTACGGTCGGACCGTGGTGGCGAATACTTAAGTAATGAGTTTCAAGATTACTTGAAAGAATATGGTATTCTTTCACAATGGACTCCTCCTGGAACACCACAATTAAATGGTGTGTCTGAACGGAGAAACCGTACCTTGCTTGACATGGTAAGGTCGATGATGAGTCGCACTGAGCTGCCTATATCCTTCTGGGGACATGCATTAGAAAGTGCAATTCTTATTTTGAATAGGGTTCCGTCAAAGTCTGTTGATCAGACTCCGTATGAGATATGGACAGGAAAGAAACCAGGTTTCTCATTCCTGAAGATTTGGGGTTGCTGGGCATACGTCAAACGTTTGGAAGGTACCAAACTTGAACCCAAATCAGATAAATGCCTATTTGTTGGATATCATAAGGAAACCAAAGGATATTACTTCTATAACCCAAGAGAGAACAAAGTATTTGTTGCTCTACATGCGGTTTTCCTTGAGAAGGAATTCCTAAATGCAGTGTTTAGTGGGATGAAAGTATAACTCAATGAAAGTCGTAGTGATACTGTTCCTGGCAATGAATCGAGAACGGAACATGAACAGTCCATCCAGGATGAGACTGAACCACAATCTTCAATTACACAAGGACTGCGTAGGTCGGAGAGAGTCAGGGTAATACCTGAGAGGTATGGATTCCTGATCTCACCTCATGTAGATATTAATCTTATTGAGGATACTGAACCGGCTACGTATGAGGAAGCGATAAAAGGTATCGAATCCACTTTATGGCAAGAGGCCATGAAGGCCGAAATGGATTCCATGTATACCAACCAAGTTTGGACACTGGTTGATGCACCAGAAGGCGTAAAGCCTATTGGATGCAAATGGGTCTTCAAGAAGAAGACAGACATGGATGGCAACGTTCAAACGTACAAAGCTAGGCTCGTCAACAACTTGGAGTTGATTATGACGAAACTTTCTCACCCGTTGCCATGATTAAATCCATTCGGATAATGCTTGCAATAGCTGCATATTACGATTACGAAATATGGCAGATGGACGTTAAAACCGCTTTCCTTAACGGAAACCTGTTGGAGGATGTTTATATGCAACAACCTGACGGTTTTATCGCACCAAGACTTGCAAACAAGGTTTGTAAGTTAAATCGGTCCATTTATGGACTGAAGCAAGCATCGAGGTCATGGAACCAACGTTTTGATGAGGTCATAAAAGAATATGATTTCATTCAAAACGTAGATGATCCTTGTGTATATAAGAAGGTTAGTGGGAGTGCACTGACTTTTATTGTCCTTTATGTCGACGATGTATTGCTTATAGGCAATGACATTCCCATGTTAACGTCGGTGAAAGCTTGGCTTTCATTGAAATTCTCCATGAAAGATCTGGGAGAAGCAGCTTTTATTCTAGGATAAAGATCTACCGGGATAGATCTAGAAGGCTACTTGGACTCTCCCAGAGTACATATATTGATAAAGTGTTGAAGAGATTCAACATGGATCAGTCCAAGAAGGGACTGTTGCCAACATCACATGGCGTCTTTCTATCTAGGGACATGTGTCCTAAAACACAAGATGAGAGAGACAACATGAGTCGAACTCCGTTCTCCTCGGCAGTCGGATCGATCATGTATGCCATGATATGTACACGACCTGATGTGTCCTATGCTTTGAGCATGTGCAGTCGATATCAGGCCGATCCAGGACAGGATCACTGGATGGCGGTTAAGAATATCCTTAGGTATCTTAAAAGAACTAAGGATGTTTTCTTAATCTATGGAGATGGAGAACTTGAGGTATCTGGGTATACCGATGCAAGTTTCCAAACCGACAGAGACGACTTCAAGTCGCAAACCGGGTACATATTTTGCTTGAATAACGGAGCAGTGAGCTGGAAATCTTCCAAGCAAGATACTGTTGCCGATTCAACGACTGAAGCGGAGTACATTGCAGCAGCTGAAGCAGCAAAAGAGGCAGTTTGGATCCGTAAATTCCTAATTGGATTAGGAGTAGTTCCGTTAGCAGCTGAGCCCGTTCCATTGTATTGTGACAATAGCGAGGCTATAGCACAGGCTAAGGAACCAAGGTCTCATCAACGATCCAAACATGTTCTTCGACGATTCCATCTGATTCGAGAGATCATACATCGTGGCGATGTGAAGATCGAGAAGATCGCATCAGAGGATAATATTGCAGATCCGCTGACGAAGGCTATTCCTCGGGAAAAGTTTGAGCGACATGTACATAGTTCAGGTATTAGATGCTTGAGTGACTGGCTATAGGCCAAGTGGGAGATTGTTAGACAGTAATGACCCATAGCGTCACTATTTTGTAAATGATATTGTATTATTGTACAAAATTAACTATGTAGTAATGAAATTGCCTTTTACCGTTTTGTAATTTATTTACTTTGATATATAAATGGTAAAAGTCCCTATGATTAGTTCCGGATTGTGATGATATGAGACGGTATCAATCCTTAAAGGTTTAATCATTAAATATCCCTAGTCGTAGTATTATCGAGATTGGACATCGATAATGCGGAATAGACTAGTACTGCACTTGTGCATGTTGTGAGGGCACAACGGCATAGTTCTCATATATTTAAGTATTGGATACTTATGCAAGTGCGGTAGGAGGTTGTGTTTTACCGATGGTACGGAAAACAGCTTCGCTCTGGATAGACCCCGCGGAGTCCCATTGGTAGTATGTTTGCGTGTCTATGGGAGTCCGCTTCAGGGTAGGTGCATATGATCTTAACCTGAGATTTGCATCGCTAGTACTTACGACAATCGGTAAAATTTAGTTTTGGTGGTCCAGGGCTTTAACGGGTTCTGTGTACACCTCTTCTGGGTTTATCGAGAATCGTAGTGTACTGGGTGTGATGTCAAGATGGAAGTATCACTTCAGACATATGGAGATGATGATCGCGAGGGATACAGAACTAGTACTCTATAATGGTTGCAACCATCGGGATAATATGACTAGGTCAGGATTATCCGATTCAAAGAGACTGGTTGCTTGATGTCCGATATGTGTATCGTACGGGGCAGACACATCTCCAGCCCCAGGCCTTACATGTGATCATCAGATACTGGTTCGATATACACTATACTACGGTATACTACGCCTGTTATAGATCTAATATTCCAGTAAGAATATTTTTAGAGAATTGGGTAGGCATGGCGTTTTGCTAGAAGCTAACCTTGTCTTGTAAATCAGTAAAAACGTAGTACTTGGTACGTACGTGTTTGAATAGTTCGACAACCGGATTTACTGCCAACATATCTAGAGGTCTCTTGGGTCGCTTCCCGAAGATTCACCGATGACGTATGATTCAAACTCGATTAATCTTGGATAAATTACGGAGAGACTTTATCTTGGATAAAGTACTATAAAAAGAGAGAGAACGATTAATTTAGAATTAATCGTAAAATTATTATATTCGATATAATAATCGGAATTCGATTTCGACGCGAAATTAAAATTAGATTTTAATTCGGGCAAACGAGTTAATTTAGAATTAATTCGTTAGCGACGTAAATAATAATTTCGCTAAGCGCAATTATTTATTTAAATTCGATTTAATTAACGTCGCGACGTAAGTTCGGTATTTCGGAAATATCAGACCCGAATGCGTGAGTGCACGTGGGCCCACTTTCATTTGGAAACATGTAGGGCCCACATGACACATGTCATTATTTGCATTATTTAATTGTTGATGTATTGCATGAAGATAGTGTACAAAGCACTCAAGGGTAATGCATGGAAATTGAGTGTTAGACACTCTAAGCCTTTGCATGGTTTGTGTCATAAATATATTATTATTTAATAATTATTATGACATAAATATAAATTGATTTTTGAGACAAAAATCATATCTTCTTTCCTCTCTCAAATTACCGAAACAGTGGGCATTGTTTTGGCTCTCCAATTCTTCATTTGTTTTGTGGCAAGACAAGAAGAAAGTGTACAAGTTTGGAACTCTAATGCACAACTTTGGCTAGCAACATTAAGGGATCATACAAGGTGTTATGGGAAACTCATCTTAGAGCTTGGAAGGATCAAATATAGCTTGGAGCTTCTCTTTTCTGCTTGGCCGAATCCTTCACTGCACAAAGGAGCAAGTTTTATTTCATCAAACACATCCACATTCCGTTTTTGTGAGTATTGATTCCGCCATACTTCAATATAGTTCATTCTTTTATATATATTTTGCTTGTGCTTTTGATCTTGGGACATGGATTAGACTTTCCAACATAGAGATATTTTCAAATCATGATTTTATGATTTTCGAGGCATTGGGGAAAAACCCACTTTAATATGTAACTTGATACAGACATGAAATTGACGGATGAGATATGCGCATATATAGGACTGGGGGGATGGCGATACGTAACGCCCCCAAATCCTAGTTCAGGACTAGGGATAAAAGATGTCCCTAGATCCTAGATTCAGAGCTTGGAGGGTAGAATAGATCTACACCCCTAGTTATAGTTCAGTGGCTTGGGGGACGGCGATAAGTAAGGCCCCAAGACCACTAGTTTCAGGGATAAGAGTGGCATGCTTTGGGGGACGGTGATACGTAACGCCCTAATGTCATTGATTTGTACTTCTGGCTCTAGTTAGGCATATGGGGGGATGGTGATACGTAACGCCCATATGCGTCAGGTTTTTCAGAGACATATATCAGGTTTTTAGAAAATAGTTTTCAGAGATCAGTCTTTAGAAACAGTTTTCAGAAACAGACATTTCAGAAATAGTTTTCAGAACAGATCTTTTAGATACAGATTTACAGAACCATATTTTCAAAAGCAGATTTCAGAAATGGATTCCAGAGAGAAGTTTTCTAGAAAGTAAAGTTTTCAGAAAAGATTCAAATTGATTTTTAAAACATGAGTTTCATAAAGTATTTCAGTTTTCATTTTAAAAACCGTCCACTCACTCAGATCGTTCAAACGATCTAACCCCCACTCCCAGTGTTTTGTTTTACAAGATCATGGAGGACGTGATTGGGAGGATTGATACTGATAGCAGTCACTAGGGTATGGAGTCCACCAGGACAAGTCAGAAAGCGAGAGAGCTTAGTTAGAGTCAGAAAGAAGTCATGTATCAGCAATTAGTATTGTGTTGGTCATTGTTTAAGTTTAAAATGTATATCAATAAAGTTGTAAAGCAAGTGTTATTGAGTATATTGTTATTAATATTGATTTTTCATTTCATGTTGTCGAGTTTGGACAACGGTCTATGATTTTGATTGAGGAAATAGTATTAATGGTTCATAGTTAGAAAGTCATAAGCTCAGGGGGATAGTACGGCCTATTCCTGGCGGTAACATCTCCCGGATTAGGGATGTTACATATAAACATGAATTGTAAGTGAAAATTTTATAATATTCAGTTCTCTAGTTGTTGGAGGTATCACCTAAAGACAACAGAGTTAGTATTTATTCAAAACAAAATCTAACCATGCTCTTACTTAGTAACCGGACATCTTGCCTCAGTAAGCAATGATTGTTCGCGTAAAACGGTAGAGCTTGAGTTTTAAATAAAAAGTGTTTGAATAAGTTCGATTTTGTATACTCTCTAACTCGAGCAATTAAGTCCATAAGAGTATTTTAACACTTAGTGTCTTAAGGCCAACTGGTCTGTGAGTCACTGACCCAAAGGACATTACATGGGTTAAAGAGAAAACTTAAGAAAATCAAACACTTTTTCTTTTTAATATCTGAGATTCGAGCAATTAAGTCTGTTGTGGTGTCTTAACACATAGTGCCATAAAGCCAACTAGTTTGGGAGTCACTGGCCCAAAGCTCGTTACAAGGATTGATGATACATCATTAAAAAAAATTATATTTTTGTATTTATAAATAAA
Source organism: Zanthoxylum bungeanum (assembly GCA_019454045.1). Classification (NCBI taxonomy): domain Eukaryota; kingdom Viridiplantae; phylum Streptophyta; class Magnoliopsida; order Sapindales; family Rutaceae; genus Zanthoxylum; species Zanthoxylum bungeanum. The sequence continues at coordinate 10,427 of SKCR01044543.1, read as the reverse complement.
CTTTCATTGCCAAAGGTTTTTTGTATTTATAAATAACTTTCATTGCCAAAAAGTGTGAACTCTAATATAATTTTAGGATAAAAATATTACTATCTTTTCAACGAGACCTGTGAATATTGTGGGCACAATGAATTGATTAATACCTTATTTTTTTGTGTATGGAAGAAGAGTAAAAAGTATATGAGAATTTATTTATTTGATCATTTAGAGAAAGAAAAAGAAAATAATACTAATTTGGATAAGAATTCATCTTTTAAAGTTTTTTTCACTTAAATTACTAGAGACTATTATTTAAGCTGGTTGGGGGGGGTGTGTGATGAACACTAAAAAGTGCACATTTATTAAAAGAAAAAATCAATCATTTTACACTTGTAGTTTCATTAATCCTCTTAATTTAGCATATTAATTAAATTTATGTTTTATATATTTTTATTGTGATTTTCATCTTTTATGTAGGTGAATAATATTTTAGATGTATATCTAGAAAAATGGACTTGACATTTGGATTTTTGAGGCTAGAAATTTAATAGGGCGTTCTAACAGTGTACAACTTTAGAAATTTCAGCCCTATGCAATGATCATATTTTGGACATATCTGTTTACTCCGATATCGGATTAAAGTGATTCAAGTTCCAGATGAAAGAAGACTCAAAGATCTACAACTTTGTTGTTCACAAGAGTTTCTAATTCTAAAGTTTTCAAGACCGAAATTAATTAAACATATAAAGATTGTTATATGTAATTATTAAGTTTCAAAACAAAAAATTAAAAAATAACAAAAAACAAAAAACATGAATAACCGACAAAGAAAAGAAAAACAAAACGTTTGACAAATATCAAATGAAAACACAAATTAAATGATCATTGCATATGGTTGACAAATTTAGGAAAATGTTGGACAATTATCAAATGAAAACAAATAGCCTTTGAAAAATATTTGTGGGAACACAGAAACTGGGCGACGCATGCTGTCCCGGGCTCGCGGCCCGGTCGGGAGTACGGATTAGTCACGGGAGACTAAACCAGAGAATAATGGAGTCGCCACCCGGTGTGAACCGGGAAAATGAGATTTAAGGCCGCACTCACCCCTCGCAAGGGAAGACCTCAAACCGTTGGGTTCAGAATGGTCCCTTACTTATGCCACTTGTAATGAAAGGATTTATATAATAATTTAATCAGGCTTAAGTAACACTTATTTCTAAGAATATCATGCTTCTAAATCCACATACATACATCAACAAGTTCATCTAAATTTATATGTAACACATATTCGAATTTGCATACAGCCTATTTGCATGTAATCTATGTCTCAATTTGCATACATAAGGATTATCATACGGCAAGCATACAAGTTAATGAACGCATTGGTGGACACAGAAGCGCAAACAAATAGCATTCTTACTAGCATGCATATTAAGAAAAGATATTTAAGCGCATAACAGAAATGGACAACTAGAGAGGTAATACCAATGCATAACGTAAAAAAGAGGACTCTGTGCTAAGATGGACATGTCGTAATGTGATGCAGGAGGATCTGTTTACCATGGGTGTTCGTTCAGCGTTCGTAGACGCGTTCGAACGGTAAACAGAAGGTTCTCGTTCGAGTAGCGTTCGTAAACGCGTTCGAACGGAAATGAAACAGAATACTCACGTTCGTATGGCGTTTGTGAACGCGTTCGAACGGAAATGAAACAGAATACTCACGTTCGTATGGCGTTCGTTAACACGTTCGAACAGAAATGAAACAGAATGCTCACATTCGTATGGCGTTCGTGAACGCGTTCGAACAGAGATGAGACCTGATGCATGGTAAGGCAAAAATGCATGCGCGTTCGAGTTGCGTTTGTAAACGCGTTCGAACGGGAACAGACCTGATGCATGAAATGGGACGCAATACATAAATGGAAAATAGTACAATGCGAGGCGCGGCGAATCATCGTGGTAGAGGATTTAACCTATTCAATTAGAGGACCTCTCATCGCACTTACATAACCCATGAGCCCGATCGCATCATGCATACAAACATAAGAACAATCACATCAAACTAAGTATGCCCGATTGGGCATATCTTTCATCCAACCGAACACACATCAATCGGCGCGGCAAAACATCATGGTAAAGGGCTTTAACCCCTCCCCATAGGGGATCTTTCATTCCACTTACTAAGCCCATGCGCTTGATTGAATCATGCATGTCAAGAATTAAAAGCGATAACATCAAACTTGGTGTGTCCGATTGAACGTATCTTGCATTCAACCGAACACACATCAACCGGCTGTTGGATAATATGACCCATAGCGTCACTATTTGCACAGATCATTGTGTTGTTGTAGCAAATTAACTATGTAATAAGGAAATTGCACTCTCATCATTTGTGATTAGATCACCATAGATATATAAATGATGAGAGGTCCATATGATTAGTTCCTGGATTGAGATGATATGAGACAGTATCAGTCCACGAAGGATTAATCATTAAATATCCCTAGCCGTAGTATTATCGAGACTGGACATCGATAATGCGGAATAGGCTAGTATTGCACTTGTGCGCGTTGTGAGGGCACAACGGCATAGTTCTCATATATATAAGTGTTGGAGACTTATGCAAGTGCGATAGGAGGTAGTGTTTCACCGATGGTACGGGAAACAGCTTCGCTCTGGATAGACCCCTCGGAATCCCATTGGTATTATGACTATGTGTCTATGGGAGGCCGAAATCAAGGTAGGTGTGTATAGTCTTAACCTGAGACTTGCATCGCTAATACTTACGATAATCGATAAACTTTGGTTTTGGTGGTAGGGGACTTTAAACAGGTTCTGAGTACACCACTTCTGGGTTAATCAGAGAGTCGTAGAGTATTGGGTGTGATGTCAAGACGGAAGTGTCACTTCAGTCATATTGGAGTTGATGTCACGCAGGATACGGTACTAGTGCTCTTGAGTGTTGCGCAACCAATCGGGATATTGTGACCAGGTCATGTATATCCGATTATAGAGACTATGTTACCAGACATCCGATATGTGCTTCGGACGGGGAAGACACTTATCCAGCCCCAGCCCTAGCACGTGATTATCCGATACTGGACCGATATGCACAATACAGTTGTATACTACGCTTGATACAGATCTTTGATATTCTTTAATGGATATGTCCGGAGAACTTGGTAGACTTGGTGCTTTGCTAGGAGTCGACCTTGTCTCGTAAATCGGTAGAACATAGTACTTGGTACGTACGTGATTCGGATACTCCGACGACCGTATTTACTGTCAACTTATCCGGGGATCTCATGGGTCGCTTCCCGATAATCCACCGATGACGCACAACTTGCACTCTTGAATAATCTGGGATTATATAGAAGAGAGAGAAAATTAATCTATGATTAATTACGGAGATATTTTATCTAGGATAAAATATCGTCTAAAGAGAGATAACGATTAATTTGGAATTAATCGGTAAATTAATATATTCGATATATTAAACGAAATTAGATTTCGACGCGGAATTAAAATTAGATTTTAATTCGGGCGAACGAATTAATTTAGAATTAATTCGTTAGCGATCTGAATAGTAATTTCGCTAGGCGAAATTAATTAATTCTCGTCGCGACGGAAATGCGTTAATTCGGAATTACCAATACCGAGCCCGAAAGTGTTTGCGGACACATTCGTATTTTGAAACGAATGGTATCCGCAAATCACATCGCGATATCTCATCACTTGACACGAATAGATGATGGATGTATCTAGTCACCTTTATGGGATGATACATTGTCTCTATTCTCAATGTGTGATGATGATGAATTTTTGGAGGGAAATGCTTTTCACGGTTTTTGAAGAGTTTTTATCTAAAAAAAATTCATTTTTGGTTAATGAAATACATCATTGCTTCTCTCTTTCTCACTTACGTTTTTAGAAACAAAAATGAAAGAAAAGTTAACACATTTTCTCTCTAACTCTCTCATCTCTCTCACGCCAAAACAGTGGCTGTTCTTCACTGATTTTGAACCAGTTTGGGCGTGAACAATAGGGAAGCAAGAGTGGATTTTCATGGTGAAAATTCAAGTGCTAGCACACTTACAAGTCTTGCGAAGGTGGTAGGGAGGTTCGACCATGAGACGGGATCCATCCGACGAATCTAGAAGCTCATTTTCGCAGCTCAAAACAGAAGATGGAGGACAGTGGACTGCTGCAGTTCATGCGCCCAAACAGTGAACATATTGGCTTCAATCGTCTTCAAATCGACTCAACCAACCAATGTAAGTATTCCGCTATCTTCATTGGTGTATTCATGCTTGATTTTCATGTCTTGTTTGATCTTGGGACCTAGATTAAAACCAACACCGGCACGGCATAGCATCGTGGTAACGGGCTTTAACCCCTCCCCATAGGGGATCTTTCATTCCACTTACTAAGCCCATGCGCTCGATTGAGTCATGCATACTGAGAATTAAACGCAATAATGTCAAACTTAGTATGCCCGATTGAACGTATCTTGCATTCAACCGAACACACATCAACCGGCGCGGCAAAGCATAGTGGTAAAAGGGCTTTAAACCCCTCCCCATAGGGGATCTTTCATTCCACTTACTAAGCCCATGCGCTCGATTGAATCATGCATACATAAGCAACATGCAAAATTCAAATGACGAAAAGTAAATAAACAAAAGTAACACAAAACAAAAGAGGGTGCCGTTTACTCAAGCGGTACGTGGAGTTGTGTCCCGAGTACAGATCATATTACCGTCCATTCGGAATCGGCTATGAAATTTATGTCCGGGTTTCCATCCCATATACCGCGAGAGTTGACACGTCTCTCATTTTATTCCACAGCCACAACATACAACATCTCATAATTCATGCATATTTATCTACTCAAAGGCCACAATATGCATTTCAACATGACAATCATGCAAGTAATATTTAATAAATAATACAAAAAAAACGAGTGTGAAAGATACCCTCAGGTCTAACCTTTTTTGCCAACTTTCAGGCTTGCGTTTCACAGACGTCGGAAGGGTACAGCTCCTCAACTTCTCCGGTTCACTGGTTTAGCGTCCTAGCTCACTGCTTTGCTGTTTTGCTTGCTGTTTAGACTCGTTCTCCTACTGTTCGGCCTCTATTTTGCTGCTCACTGTTCAGGTCACCTATTTTGACGTTTCAACGGACTGTTCCGAGTTTTTGTGTGGGTTTTTAGTGTAGTCTTGTGTGATTTATTACTGTTTTAGGGGTTAAATTACTGCTGTTTGGGCGTGTAAAACAGTGCAGTTTTATGTTCACTGCAGTTCGGTTTTTGGTTATAATTTTCGGTGATGGAGGACTGTTGTATAGGGTTGGTTTTGGTGGCTTTAGGAAGATATAAAGGCTTGTTATTTTCGGTTATGGAGGGGTTAAGGAGGGTGATGTGTTCGGCTATGGAATGGAGGAGATGAAAAGAATATTTTTTGTTACTTATTCTTGTGATTGGCGTGAATGGAGAGTTTGGAGAGGGGGTTGGAAATTCTTCTCTTCTTTTATTTCTGTGATGGGCGTGAACTAGGAGTCTGAATGCCTTGGAGAGGTGTGGTTTATATAGAGAAATGCTAGGGCTTCACCTTGTCTCACAAGGAAGGGATTTGGTGTATTAAATGGAGGATTTGATTTGGTGTTGAGCAAGGAAAGTCAAAGATTGAGGGGGGACAAATCTTGGCTAGATTAGGAATACAAAATATTTAATTGGTTATGATTGATTTTAATTAGGCATGACATCTTTTTAATTTAGTATGTGATTTGTTTAGTTAGGAAGTTAATATATTTGATTTATCTTCATTAGGTATGATTATCTTTTTGTGTTTTATTTAATTGGTAAATGGTTTTCTTTTTCTTATTTAATTTATTTAATATTTAATGTTTAATTTAATTAAATTGGGATGTGTTTTATGGGCTTTGGGGAGCTAATTGGGCTGGGGTACGAGGTAGCAGCAAAACCAGAAACACTGACGCCGTTCGAACGCCAATTCGAATGCCACGCGAATGTCCGCAATCTGCCTGACGTTCGAACGAAGTAACGAACGCAGCACTAACGAAGACAGTGAGCTTGTGAAATAAACTTGATGACTTATTATTTCGAATTTCCCCTTTCGACCCCGTTTCCCGCAATCCTTAGCTAAAAAGGTAGTGCCTCCAACTGAAAACTCTCATCGGGTTTCACATAGAACTTGACGACGCTTGTTCTCGGCTCGCGGCCTAGTTGGGAGTACGAAATAGCTCGCGGGGGAACTAAACCGGAGATGTAACATGGAGTCGCCACCCGGTGTGAACCGGGACAAAGATTGAAGGCTGCACTCACCCCTCGCAAGGGAAGACCTCAAACCGTTGGGTTCAGAATGGTCCCTTACTTATGTCACTTGTAATGATATGATTTGTGCAATAAACTAACCGAATCTACTCAACAATCATGCTCAAGGGTATTCAGATCTAACATGCATTCGCTAAATAAATCATATTCTAAGTTTGCATGCTTGAAAGTAAGTCTTTGAACGGCAAACAAGATTTCACACATTGAGCATATTGGACCATTAAATCTTATTAACAAATAACTACTGAAACATAAATATGAGCTAAACTAAACATCATGCATAAAGAATAAAGAAACAACATGCCTAAATAATATAATCGTTCTTTGAAAGTTAAATAACAAACTATACTAAACCATGCTTTAAATAATCATAAATAAATAACCTATGAATTACAACATGCTCAAACACAAGTTCGGATGATACGAAATATGTGTATCTTAAGTGGTACGTGGCGTTGTATCCCGAGTGCAGACCGCACTACCGTCCGTTCGGTATCGGCTATGGAATTTACGTCCGGGTTTCCATCCGATATACCACAAAAGGGGAACACATATCCCGCTCATCCAACAATCACATCATGCTTCAAACGACTCTCATGCAATAATATTTTTAAAATAAATAAAATAAACGAAAGATAATACGTAAAAGGGTGCCCTCAGGTCTAACCTCTTTTGTCGTCTCTCGAAAGCACGTTACACGGCCGTCGGAAGGGTTGTTGCTCCGCAACTTTTCTGGTTCACTAATCCAACATTTTTCCTCACTGTTTCGCTGTTCAGGATACTGTTTCCACTCCGTTTCACTGCTGTTTTTGGTGAATTTTCTGGTCACTATTTCAGGTGTGTTAAGGGATTGTTCTCGGCAGTTTCAGGGGCTATTTTGGGCAGTTTCAGGGACTGTTTTGGGCAGTTTTACTGGGCAATTTTGGGCAGTTTTTGATATGGGTTTAGGACAGTTTCTGGGTGTGTTTTCTGGGCAGTTTTCTGGGAAGTTTTGGGTAGTTTTTGAGGTGTTTATTCTGTCAGGTTGTATGGCAATTTTAAGGCATATTTTGGGACTGTGTCTCGGCAATTTGAGGGTGAGTGGCGTTGAAGGCTTGTGGGCTGAGTGGAAAGCGTGAGGAAAACAGGTGCGTGAGGGTTGTAGGGTATTTTATAGCGTGAACGTGGGGACTGTTGGCTAAGTGCGTGAGTGATCTTGGCTTACGGACTGGTTTACGTAATTGAAAGAGGGCAGGTGGAGGCTGTGAGCGTAAGAAGGCAGGCTAAGGTGATGTGCGCATGCAGTAGGGTGATGTGCGCATGCTGTCCGGGCTCGCGGCCCGGTCGGGAGTACGGAGTAGTAGTAGTCACGGGAGACTAAACCGGAGAATAATGGAGTCGCCACCCGGTGTGAACCGGGAAGGAGAGAAAATGAATTTAAGGCCGCACTCACCCCTCGCAAGGGAAGACCTCAAACCGTTGGGTTCGAAATGGTCCCTTACTTATGCCACTTGTAATGAAAGGATTTATATAATAATTTAATCAGGCTTAAGTAACACTTATTTATAAGAATATCATGCTTCTAAATCCACATACATACATCAACAAGTTCATCTAAATTTATATGTAACACATATTCGAATTTGCATACAGCCTATTTGCATGTAATCTATGTCTCAATTTGCATACATAAGGATTATCATACGGCAAGCATACAAGTTAATGAACGCATTGGTGGACACAGAAGCGCAAACAAAAGCATTCTTACTAGCATGCTGTTGGTTTCTATAATATGTCCCAAGGAAAGATTAAGCATACATGAAATACAACAAAGAATATATAAAAGATGAAGTATGGGGAATCATACTTACCAAGCTCTTGTGATGAAGAAATCAAGCCAAGATGGAAGCTCCAAGGTTGATTAGGTTCGGCCAAGGAAGACAAGAAGAGAGGAAAGCTCCAACTTTGTGTATTCCTTGCTCTATGATGGTTTCCCTATCACCTCTTTTGATCCCTTGAAAGTGCTAGCCTTGCATGTGAGAAGATGTTCCAAACAACAAGCCTTTCTTCAAGCTTTTGGCAACCAAATTGAAGAAGATGAAGACCAAAACTGCATGCAGTTTTCGGTCATGAAGAAAGAGAGAGAAGAGAGAATTTTTCTTGATTGATTTTGTACCAAAAATCAATTTATATTATGCCATAATATTTATTAAATAATAATAAATCTATGACAAAGCCATGCAAAGGCTTAGAGTGTCAAACACTCAAATTCCATGCATAACAATTGAGTGAATTATACACTATCACCATGCAATGCATTATCAATAAAATAATGCATATAATGACATGTGTCATGTGGGCCCCACACGTTTCCAAATGAAAGTGGGCCCACGTGCACTCACGCGTTCGGGTTCGATATTTCCGAAATACCGAACTTACGTCGCGACGTTATTTAAATCGAATTTAAATAAATAATCGCGCCTAGCGAAATTATTTACGTCGCTAACGAATTAATTCTAAATTAACTCGTATGCCCGAATTAAAATCTAATTTTAATTTCGCGTCGAAATCGAATTTCGATTATTATATCGAATATAATAATTTTATCGATTAATTCCAATTAATCGTTCTCTCTCTAAATAAGGCACTTTATCCGAGATAAAGTTTCTCCGCAATTAATCCAAGATTAATTAAGTTCGAATCAAATATCATAGGTGAATCTTCAGGAAGCGACCCAAGAGATCTCCGGATATGTTGGCAGAAATACGGTCGTCGGATAATCCGAACACGCACGTACCTCGTACTACGTTCTTACGATTCACAAGACAAGGTTGGCTTCTAGCAAAGCGCCATGCCTACCCAATTCTCCAGAAATATTCTTATAGGAATATAAGATCTATATCAAGCGTAGATACCGTAGTATTGCGTACATCGATCCAGTATCGGTTGATCACATGCTAGGCCTGGGGCTGGAGATGTGTCTGCCCCGTACGAAAACATATATCGGACATCAAGCAGCTAGTCTCTTTAAATCAGACAATCCTGACCTAGTCATATTGTCCCGACGGTGCAACCTTTTATAGAGTACTAGTTCTGTGTCCTGCGTGATCATCACCTCCATATGTCTGAAGCGATACTTCCATATTGACATCACATCCAGTACACTACGATTCTCGATAAACCCAGAAGAGGTGTACACAGAACCGTTAGGGTCCCCAACCACCAAAACCAAAGTTTACCGATTGTCGCAAGTACTAGCGATGTAAGTCTCAGGTTAAGACCATATACACCTACCCTGATGCGGCCTCCCATAGACACGCAGCATACTACCAATGGGATTCTGCGGGGTCTACCCAGAGCGAAGCTGTTTTCCGTACATCGGTAGAAACACAAACCTCCTATCGCACTTGCATAAGTATCCAATACTTAAATATATGAGAACTATGCCGTGTGCCCTCACAACGTGCACAAGCGCAATACTAGTCTATTCCGCATTATCGATGTCCGATCTCGATAATACTCCGACTAGGGATATTTAATGATTAAACTTTTATAGATTGATACTGTCTCATATCATCTCAATCCAGTATTAATCATACGGACTTTCGCCATTTATTAATCAAAGTAAATATTATTACAAAACGGCAAAAGGCAATTTCATTATCACATAGTTAATTTTGTACAATAATACAATATCATTTACAAACAGTGACGCTATGGGACATAATGTCTAACAATCTCCCACTTGTCCTATAGCCAGTCACTCAAGCATCTAATACCCGAACTATGTATGTGTCGTTCAAAAACTTGCTGAAGAACAGCCTTCATCAGCGGATCTGCAATGTTTGTCATCTGATGTGACCTTCTCGACTTTACATCGCCACGATGTATAATCTCCCGAATCAGATGGTAACGTCGAAGAACATGCTTGGACCGTTGATGAGACCTTGGTTCCTTAGCCTGTGCTATAGCCACGTTATTGTCACAATACAATGGAACGGGCTCAGCTGCTAACGGAACTACTCCTAATCCGATTAGGAACTTTCGGATCCAAACTGCCTCCTTTGTTGCTTCAGATGCAGCGATGTACTCCGCTTCTTCTATTGTTGAATCG